>WEIT01002012.1:43172-57193 GCA_013389985.1 Dryoscopus gambensis | reverse complement strand
GCATATTAGCTGTTTCCTCACTTGAACTCAAAAATTTTAAAATAACTCTATTACGTTATTTTTGCTCATTTTTGTGGACATCACTTCATTTGTCTTTTTTTTTCTTTTTTGCAGATGAATCAGAATTACTGGAGCAGATGCCAACCAAAATGCAATTAGCTGTCGCAATTGATGTGAACTTTGCCATTGTCAATAAAGTGGACTTATTCAAAGCAAGTAGCTTTACAGCAGAATGCAGAAATATGTGGTATTCCATACAGAAACCTTGTCTCGTGCATCTTGCAACACTTAAGTACATTTTTATTAGCATGCAAGGCAAAATAAGTCTAAGAAACGTCTCAGTGAATGGAGATGTCACAACAAACCCACGTGCCTGCATTTGTAATTTTTTTTGTGTCAAGGCAGTGATCTTTAAAGAAAGCAAGTGAGATTAAGACAAAATCCTGTTATGACTACATACTATAGCTGATGGTATGGTCAGACTGTGAGTGAGTTCAGAGTATAACTAATCTCAATGGTCAGACAGAGAATAAGCTAATTTTTAATGCAGTCCACTGTGCTGTAGCCATCCAGGTCTGCCTGGGAGATCATCCATGCTACGTGTTCTGGCAAGGTGACATTGGTGTAGAGAAAGCTGCATCATAGTCAGTTTTTGTGCAAAGGAGCTTTCTCTTTACTTACCATGGTAGTTTACCAGAGCTACAATTTAAATGTGTACTTAAAATTGTATTTCTGGCACAAGAGCAAGGAGACCCTGAGTTTTTAGAAGCACACACAGCAAATTTTCTTGTTCTACATTTGCAAGAAATCACATGATATATCTGTTATAAACATTACATGGCTATACAGTTTTCCATACTTGCTGAAGGAATGGAATTCATAGATTCATACCAACATTTGACATGACGTGGTTTTTTTCCCCTGGATCAGTAAAAAGAAAAATCCCATAAAATTCCGATAAAAGATGCATAAAGCTCTGAACATAACACTAACTGAGCTTCCTCAGAAAATCTGGATGTACAGAAACTCACTTTGTAAAAAAATGAAAATATGTCCAATCCAGAGAGAACCTTATAGGTATTTGAAATAACAACTCTTTCAGTCTTTTCTCAGCTCTAATAGCTGATCTTTATGATGTTTTCAGTTTGCATTCTACTTATGAAATCGCTGGGTCATTCCTGTATTATTGGCTTTTGAGGCATTAATAGTCACTTTTAATACTGAATAAGCAGAGTGATCAACTCTATTTTAACAGGGCTGTGATACGCAGATGATCTATGACATGCTGCTAAGGTTGAAATCCATTGTGTATTTACCTGGTGACTTTGTCTGCAAAAAGGTGAGCATTCTTGTCTTGGTCAAATAAGAATTATATTATGTATTTTAGAAAAAGAGTTCAGGTATCGGTCAACAATGTCCTTTAAATAAAATTAATCCTGACTGAATTAGAAAGCATAAAATTAATTAAGCTACTCTGTGTAATAACAACAATTGTGCTCTCAAATTTCAACCTAGAACAAGACAATATGGATTTTACTACTTACATTACCAAACATGAAATTATAGTAATACGGGAAAGCATTTAATGTAAATATGGCTTATCTAATGATACCTCATGAAATTTTAATATTTAAAATGGATCAAACTTAATGTTTCTATACTTCTATACATACAAACCCAGCCTACAGATCTCAGTCTATGATGCTTTGCCTGTGCTTCATTTGTGTACTCAGACACTCTTAAGTAGAATTATCTAAGAATGTAGAAAATATACTGCATTCCATAAAGCTCCTTCCAGCAGGATCTGCTCTACCTTCACTCCCAGCTCTGAGCCATCTCCAGGTTTCCAGCTGCATGCCATCACACTGTCTCTTAGCAAAGATGCATATCTTGTCTCAGCATTTTGGCTTAAACCTGGCCAGACAGGTAGTTCACAGTTAAATAGCTCAGCATCTGAGCAGTGAGCCCAAGTCCCTTTCCAGAAGGCATGTAAACATAGGGCAAAGTAAGATGCAATTAAAGCTTGGGGGGATGAATAGTAATCCGTACTACTACTGTTGTGGCAAGAGACCCACAGGTCCCACCACATCCAGAAGTGACCATCAGAACCCCTAAATTGTCTTTAGCAGTTCTGGTCCAACATGGACACTAAGGTCCTTTTCCCTCCAAGAGTTAAGCACACAATCCTCCTCCAGAATTCTGGGCTCGTTCCACTGACTCCACTGTGTAGCAGTTAAACATTTGTGAATACACTGAAGGATGAAGTGTGTCCCTTCAAAGACCAATCCCAGAATCACTGTTGGCTAAGAAGGGTGGAAGAGTAGTTTGGTGTGTTTGCTTATACAATGCACAGCATGAAAGGATCTTAGATTACAGCTGGGACTCTGACACAAGAGAGAGAATAAAGGACAGCAATAGATTCAATGTCTTGATACTGCAGTCCGATGCAAACGGTTCTTAACAAAGATGGATTATGAGAAATTGAAGTATCAACTTATTACAGATTGATTCAGAGCTAAAAGACCTCTCACTTGTATAAATCTACTATGTGACCAACAACCACAGCAATCTTATTAACGGTGCAACATGTAGTAGGGAATGCTGGAACCACGTTCCCCTTCGATGTATGTTGGTCTCACTCTACTTCACCAAGGAGATGCTGCATGCAAGCTTGGAGGACCAAGATAGGAAGTGCAAGTCCCTACATTTTCAGTCCTGGCTTTGTTGCTGCTGCTTTTTCACTTTTAAAACTAAATGGCTGCTTTGCCTCATAATAGCAGTACACCCTCTGTTTGTGAGAGAATAGATATTTAAAGAAGAACCTGACGTATTATTCCAACAACAAAAAGCACTGCTAAAACATGGGTACTTTATGTGTTTGTATGCCCAGGGAGAGATTGGCAGAGAGATGTACATCATCAAACAGGGTGAAGTTCAAGTCCTTGGAGGCCCTGATGGTACCAAAGTCCTGGTTACACTAAGAGCAGGAGCTGTATTTGGGGAGATCAGGTAGGTCCATCACTATTTTTAATACTTTTTTTAGAACTTGTCAAATAATCAGTGGTTGTTTAACTTCTCTGTGGTAAGCATGACAGCTATCGTGGGGAGGCTAGAAAGTGGGTAGGATCAACAAAGAGGACACTGAACAAGGAGATGCAGGCAAGTGAAGGAAAATCTAAGAGAAGCATCAGTGATTAATAGGGTAAGATCTGAGACCAGTGTTTTGATCAACGTACACAAGGATACACAGACAAATTTCTTCTTTAGCATTTTAAAGATTTAACACATCTCCCTGTTATGCTGTCTGCATTACAGGAGGACCAAATGCATTTTGTTGTCTGTATAATAAGATGAGGTGCCCTTAAACAGCAGATGGCAAAGATGAAAATTAATTTCCAACAAAATAGATACAAAAATCTAAAATAGCAACTAAAAATAGTTCATTTAGGAGCTGAAGTAGGGATTAAATTACTGAAAATCAGACATCCCAATCTGGAAAAGTATTTAAGAGCTGTCCTGGGGTGACTGTATGGTACTGTATTCCCTATCATCTGCCGTATGCCAGACATGAATCCTGTGCCTTCCTGTCTTTAAGCTGTTTCTCAGGAGAGGGGGGAGAGAAGCCAGGTGAATTTTTCAAAGCAGTTTGTGCTCAAGGACACACACACTCCCCTGCGTTCCCGCTGTTACAGAGCCGAGGAAAAGCACCTTCCTGCTTTTTTCCCAGCTCTCAGCTCCTTTTCTCAGGAGAGAGACAGAGAGTTAAAACTCTGCTTTTTAGCTAGCCTGCTGGCTGAGGCAAGAACTTTCCTTGGGACTGTTCTGCTCGGGTCTGGAACAACATCACTGGGAGGCCCCACACCATGGCCCAGAGGGGTCCACACCAAACCCCAACTCCAGAGAGGGCAGAGGCATACCCACAGAAAGGACTCTGAAATCTACCCAGGTTTCTTCTCCACAGTGAGAGGCTTTATTATTCGACATTATTCATTCTTTTTTCCGTGCCTGCGTGCACTTTTCTTGTTAAATAAATAGGCTTTTTTTCACTTTCCTCCGAGGAATTTCTTTCCGAACCTGGTGGGGGAGGGGCTGCTGAAATCTGCCCTCTATTAGAGGATACGTTAATTTCTGACGTTTTCCTCCAATTTGTCTCAAACCAAGACAAGAGCATACAAGAAAAGAAAAACATGGATAGACCAGATCTTTTTGTCTGAATTTATCCAGATGAGAATTTTTTTCTGGTGGCTCCAAATGGTTTTTATATTCTGCATGTACTTTCTATGCAAAATCCATTAACTCTTATCTGCTATGTTCCCCAATTAGCCAACCAAGTGCTAGTTTTTAGGCACTGCACCCCCTGCTGAGGTTGGCCCAAGGAAAAGTAATAAAATAAATGTACTGCTGGATGTGATAAATTGGATCCTTGGTTTATTCCAGCTGCCTTCCTGTTATTGTTAATCCTCTTGCTGGTAGCTTTAATCTGCCTTCTGAAAAGCAATAATCAGCTCTGTGCCGGGTTTATATTTGTCTTCTAGTTGTGTCTGCCTTTGTAGTAGTGGAAACATTCCTGTTTATCCGATGGTGTGCGTACAGAACTTGCTTAGACCTCAAGTGGAAAACATCTCTTACATCTCATAGTTACAGAACTTGTTCATTAAGTAGGAAATTATTTCAGCTCTTTGAGAGAAGGTTATTTGGAAGGTATTTCTCTGTGTGACAATATAATACCTGAGCAAAGCATCCAAACAAAAGGCTGTATTGTAAGTTATGCAGAAAAACTGAGAACGAACTCATCAATATGGGCTGAATAATGAAAAGACAGAAGAAAAAGCTAAAGCAGCGTCTGTATGTAACATACACATTTTTGAAATTATTTATTAGTCTGGTATTTGAAGTCAGAGCTCTGTATTTTTAACTGAGAAATGATAACTGTTGGTTTTAAAACAAGGATGAGATTTTTACACTTTTGATCTAACACAGGTGAGCGCTTGTCTCCACTTGAGAACCACACAATGACCTTTAAAGATTCATTTCCCAGTACATGTTACTCTTTACATAATTGCCAATATGGCCAGCAAAACCCTCAGCAATGCTACAATGCTACACTTCTAGTCTTGTTTTATTCATCACTGACCTACTGCAGCAGCAAACCCATTCAAACATGTGTAATTTGCATATAAAATGTCAGGCAGTGGATAAACTCAAGGAGGAAAACCACAGCAACTGGCAGACACGATGCACTAAGTGTATCAGTAGAGATATGCTCTTCCTTGTGGCAAGGTGGTAGAAAATAATGAGCTTGTATTGTGCCTTTTTATATAAATTTTGTCAAGGTCTTCTGAATACAGAATACCACAAGCAAATGGAAAAAATATTCTTTAATGGATTACGTACTACTTCTTTTAAGACATCCAAGTTTTCCTCTCACTTCATAACAGTTATAACCTGATGTCAGGCTGATTTCCCTCTGATTTCCAATTCACGATTTGTTCAGAGAAATATGTCAGCTTCCTTCTGAGTGGTTTAGGTACATGATTTATAAGATGCTTGCTATTTAATCTCACTCTGTTCTGCATGCATGTAAATGATGCTTAGAAGTCTCTGGGGCAAAGGAATTAAAGAAAATAAAAACTGTTTATTTCCAAAAAATTCCCTGAATTATACTAGAAAGCCAATGCAAGAGAAACGATCAAACATGTCCCTTGCCAATTTCATCCTTGAAAATTACTACAGAAAGGGATTAAGTAATAGGAGTTCCAATTAACATTTTACCCTCACTGCAACTTTCCTGTATAGATAATATCTGTTTGGTGAAGGGAAATAATTTCAGACTCAGAAGCAAACAGATTGTTGCCTTAATGAGAGCCAGTCAGCACAGACAATTCTGAACAAGAGAAATTCAGTTATAACAACATTTCACTAGCCCAGAGAAAGTTACACTTGAAGCCAGATGTCCTCATTCTTCCATTTACTGGTATTTCAGTAGAGCTATTTCCTATCAGGAAATGTTACTTCTGGAGAAACAAAAACGTTTCTCCAGTTTATGTAAATTTTCGACAGGAAGATCTCTAAATGTTTGATCTCAGCTTCAGCTTCCAGCTGTTTTTTAGTTTTAAACTTTATATTAAAAAATCCAAACTACAGGGACTAGTTAGTTTTGTTAAAGATGACATTTTCCATTACTTGGGTCCAGGATTTCCCTCAAAGCGGCAGCTGCTGCTTTTCAGTGGGCTCTGCCCTTTAGAGTTTGACATCCTTCTCAGAAGCAAGATCCAGACTTACTTCCCTTTCCTGACTTACCAGTTCGTCTCACATGCACATAGGTGCCACCATAACCATAATGCACGTTCAGCTGATAACACAAGCCATTCCCCAATGTCAATTAACAGCAGCTTCCTACAGAGATCTATAAAAACAATAGATAAGCTGAGTCATCACTCTGACAACATTATAGCTTGAAATGTAATTTGCTAGCATAAGAATTCTAAGGTTATCAACTTGTACTAATATTACAGCATTTCAGGCTCACAACTGGAGTAAAAAATATTAGGTAAAAAAAGGAAGTTTTGTGATTAATATACATATTACATTAACAAGGACCACTGCAAGGCAAATGTATCTATTTTAAAAAATTTGGTCATATAACTCTTCACACACTAACCAAACCAGACTGAGTGCTGTAAAAATGCTGAGTCCTTAGTCAAAGATAATTCTGTTTGAGCAAAGACTGCTTTACTTGTAAAATTCACCTCACACCATCACCATCACCATAATGAAAAACCTGATCTCTTTAGCCCGCATCTACCTTGATAAAATGAGCTTTCTGTTAGGAAGGCCTAAAAATGATTGTTCAATGACTTGTTGAGAAATGATTCATCAGAGCTCAAAAGATATTTGCAATTTTCTTTAGCAGCTTTTCCTATTGTGCAAAGAGTTTTGTTCTGTCTGAGAAATTGTACCGAATTGTTTAAAAAGAAGATGATAAACTGCATTTTCAGCTTCAGTTCATGTATTGATTGCTGTCTTGAGTTGCAGAAAAACACTCTGTGGGCATGTAAAAATAGCCTTGTACACACAATTGCAGAGGTCTCCTACTATCCTTTATAAAGTAAATATATTATCAATATGATTCAATAGTTAGAAGTATGTTCTATAAATATCTTTAATATTAAAACAAATATTTATATATCCTTGATTATTACTTCAGATAGGTATCAATTCCTGTTTACTGGGACCCAGAATATCTTTTATTAATAACTTTGAAATTTAGATAATGCTAAATGTTCTCTAAAAATATTCATTCACTGGGAAATCTTAAAAGGACAAATTTTAGGGTAGATCTTGAATACAGTGATAGAGCAATTTTAGCACTAAGAGCAAAATGCAAATTCTCTTACTTATTAGCACAGCTGAGAAATGAAGTCTCTTCAATTGCTTGTGCAAGATGAACAATTTATTTTTATTTATACATCTAATTTTTTTCTTAGATATCTTCCCTCTGGCCAACTGCTGCTGGCTAAACTAGTCTAATGCCTTACGTTCAAAACAAAATAGCCTTCTTTTTCTGGCAGACACATTTGTAACTGTCAGCCTGGAAGACTTTCCTAAGCTGTACCATTCAACTTGCCAACATTCAAACGTGAGATGTGGTATGTGAGAAAACTGAAAACTAGAGCCCCACAGAAGTTTTTCACTAAGGAAAATTAAAATCCTTGGGGGAGAATCATTCATGCACTGTAAATAATGTTGCTCTACTACTCATGCAAATAATTTTCAGCAATAAAATCGAGGACATGCCAAGTTCACATGAGGCCTAAAACAAGTGCAGTCCGAGCTGTGGGTATCTCTTAGCAGAAATGTCTCTATGTAGCAAAACTTTTCCCTGTCCTTAGCACCAACATAGGCCTGACCAACAGTGACAGTTTGCCTTCCTGAGATGGGATTTCTAATCCCATCTGCAGAGGGCCATTATAAAACACTGGATAGAACAGCCAGCTCTGTAAGTGAGCTTTACAGTGACTTTAATGGAGAACCACCAGCAAAGAGATTCCTCACCAGGGCAAGTAACTCTGTGACTGATGATGTTTATTTTCATTTCAGCCTGTTAGCTGCAGGTGGAGGAAATCGAAGAACTGCCAACGTGGTGGCTCATGGTTTTGCCAACCTTTTCATTCTGGACAAGAAAACACTCAATGAAATCTTGGTGAACTACCCTGACTCAGAAAAACTTCTCATGAAGAAAGCAAAGTATGTCCTAATAACAGTTTTTAAATCATATCAGTTAGCTGCCGGATGGACAGTTGTGACTTCTAGAGGATTTGCATTCCTTTCTTGGAAAAGTAACAGTTGTAAACACATTTGGTGTTAGAGGTCAGATTTGCCTGGTAGTTTCTAGCGGAAAGCATGGTCTTGGAAAGAATCCCAAGGGCTGTGGAAATGTGGTAAGTAGAATGAAATCCTGAATGTAGATGCCGTCTGCATTGTATTTAAGGTAAGAAAAAAAAAATAGGAGATAAGATACATATCAGGACTCCTTACATTGTCAAGAAAGAAACTGTAGGACAGATGTCAGTTATGGAACAGGTTTTCAAAGATGCAACAAAACACTGGCAATTAATTCTACAGAGATATGCTTCAATGCATCCACAGACTTGTATGCATCTCCAAAACCTTAAGCAGCAGTTAGGAATGGATTTAAAGTAAGGCCTGACAAGATGGAACTACACAGATTAGATACCTGTGCATTTTGTTCAAAAGCATTCCAAAATGGGATTTCAAACCAAGAGTGCTTTTCACCTTCCTTTGACTGTAGCTTGCTAGGATCACCATTTTCACAGCTTTCAAAGGGCAATGTATTGTCAGATTTTGTCATAAAATTATGACAAAATGAGTACCTTGCTACCTTGTAAAAGGTCCAAATACTTTAAACAGTTTGTCATTATTAGTATACTTCAGCACCCCTATTGTTCTCAACTGTTGCCTTGAATTGCTATCCAAGGTTGGAAGGTTGGTCCCAGACTTGAAATTCCCCCAGAGAAGACTAAACATAGCACAGGAGAGACATTTTGTTTTTTGGAAGTGCTAGCAAATGGCTGCATTCATCATGTTCTAACAGCCCTGGTAGTCATACAACAGTATTTTGAGAATCACGATGCCCCTGAGGAACAAGGAACCCAGACACAGAATGGGCTGACTGCTCAATTTTCAAAACCAGCGTTAACAGGTAGAAAAGTGGAACAAATCCACTGACCAATGATCCCCAGCATCCATTATTCCTGACTTTTCTCCAGCTTCTATCTAAACAGTAGTATGACCATCATTCCTTGTTATTTCTGTCTCTCTGTCCCACATTGCTTCTTCTGTCTTCTTGCCCCGCCTTGGTATATTCTGCCCATGCATGAAAGTCTGCTTCCTCCAGACAGCCTTTCTCAACCAAGGAGCTTAATCATGCACTTTTTGTATCTGCACTCCCATTTGAGCTCAAACACCTCTCTAGATATCAGACTAAAAGCATGATATCCTGTTTAATTTTAAAGATATGCAGTACCTGCCCTGTGCAGGAGGGCATGTATTTTGCTCACCTGTCTAGGCATCCACAAATTCTGCCAAAACTAGGCACCAAGAGGAAATTTGTGCACTGTTTTCATAAAGATTGTGGTTATGCTTGGTTTTGGAATGAAGTTACCAGTTGCTCTGCCCTGTAAGGTTTACATTAGAGATCTCTGTGCTCATCTGACACCCTTAAAGGGCTCCTTGAAATAAACTGAAAGCATTTATTCAAGCAAGAAATTTGTTCTAATATTACCTGCTCGATAACCCCTGTATGGTTTTTACATAATAAGGCCATGCAAGATGCTAAAGTGCACTTTTAAAATTTATGACAATGAAATTAAAAAAAAAAAAAAGTAAACCCTTCAATTCTGAAATTCCCGAAGTACAAGATGCTGGAGAAAATTATAGTACTATGGGATTTACTGTACTTCAGCCTGCGAGTATAGTCCTTGCTCATTAAGAGCCTCAAATCAAGGCTTTTGCAAGGATAGAAAAGTGGCCTTGAAAACTGTGCAGTAATCTAATAGAAACTGAAAGCATGGGAACCCTCTGCTTTTCACTGGTCCCATCTACCTCAGATCTTTCATCTAATCTTTACCCTCGTTATTCATTCCCACTTCTTGTCATTATGGCTGCAAATCATTACAGCTACAGAATGGTGTGAAAATCTAGTCTGTCACAAGATTGGCAGTAGTGTTTATATTGTCAGGGTGTCTTCTTCTGCTGAAGAGGACCAAAAATAAGTACCACTGTCTAACCTGACCTATGAGAGATGAGCCATGCTGGAAGTTAGTTTGGTAAAGTATTTTCTCCACAAGTGTCAACTGGACCTCCCGTGGAGCACTAAATGCTCTCTGAATTTGCATCCAGAAGGCCAGATGTTGCAGTGCATGTGGCTCTGGCCACAGCCCCCACACCTAATAATTCCTGGTGGATGACCAGCACTCGGGGCTCTGCACTCTGACATCTCCTGATCAGTGCGAGTTCGTGTACCTCCACGGGAACTGCTATTTGCATATTGTTCTACGTTCAAGGTTTTCCCCACCCAGTTTTATGTATATCCTTATGTTTATGCATATCCCATATGGAATATGTATGATCTCTGGAAAGTTCTGTTAGGTATGGTTCTTTATTTGTTCATTCAAATGGAAACCCTCCCCTGAGTTTATCCCTTTGGATGTACCCCCTGTCATTTCACAATGAGCAGAACTCCATTGGTTGTCATCCCTCTATCCCGCCCTTTCTGGCACCCAGACAAAAGGGGCTGGAAAGCGCAGGCTGGGGTCTTTCATCTGCCTGTCTGTTCGAGTAAAGTTCTGAAGCTGCAGTGATTGACCCCTCTCTCCTGCCTTTGTCGACGCAATTTTCACATGGGGTTTGCAGTCTGCTCCCTGCGAGGGAGAGCCAGCGCTGGTTTTGTTACTTTTGTAACAAATCTCTGCCAATTATTGCTGTAACGAAAGTCCGCTCCGGGACGCCTTAGACAGTGAGGCGCGGCGTGGTCCCGGGGCGACTGCAGCCTGCGTCAGCCACATAAGAGACTGCCACCTCAGGTATGGGGCACTCATCCCCCTCCACACCTCTTCTTTCCTTGTAGAACTCTTTCATCTGTTTTGTGACACCTTAATTTGAGCCAGACCTTGTTTATATAGGTAAGCAACTCCAAATTTGAACAGTTGTCTCCAACTTTACCAGAGCCTAGGGCAAAACCTTTATTGTTTCCAATTTTGCTCTTGTCACTGGACCTAGGAACCAAATAAAACACACCAGATCTTCACGCATAAATGTGGCATTTCAGGTTTGATGGAACTTTGCTCAGTTTCACAGCACTGCTATGTGTTCTTATTCCCTTCTGCCTCCAGGGTGCTGCTGAAGCAGAAGGGGAAACCTCCTCCAGGACCACCAGTGCAACAACCACGGGGCTTGGCCGGTTTCTTTGGGCAGAAACAGGAAACTCCAAAATTGTTTAAAGCAATGCTTGGAGGAAAAGGAAAAGATGGCCTTGCTAAGCTGCTGCAGCTGAAGAAACAACAAGAAACTCAGGTAAAGACACAGAAAACAGAGTAGTATGTACTGAGAGGGCTTGGGCAAACAGAGTAGATGAAAATTTAGCCTTTCTGCAATCAACAGCAAAACCTCCCAGTAGCTGAGATATAATCACTTTTCCTAATCTCTGTAAACACTAATTCTAAAATTTGGCTCGATCTTTCTGAACCTGGACTTTATGCAGAGCAGAGAAAACAAAAGAAAGGAAAAAAAGCAAGCAAACAAAAAAACCTTTTAAGAAAGTAAGGATAAATGGATTTTACAAAGGCCTCAAGGGCATCTGATCTTCTAATTTTATGTAAACAACAGCAAATACAGAAATACCCAAACACAGTAATCTGATCCAGATGACTCGGGCACATGGTGAACTTTCCAATTCAGTGTCAGATCTCTGGTTGTTAGAAATCATGAAGACAAAATATAAAGTGTAGCCCACACAGCTAAAACTGATTAAATCTCTAATATCTCACACTTATGAGAAAACTGTTTTTTAACTGATGAAAAATAATTCCCACATTATACTCTGTTCTGAGAAATGTTAATGTTAGTAAGAATCTGCTCACTTCTACATATTTACCCAAAGGTGGCAGAATTCTTTTCTTTATAGCTGAAATAGCTGTGGTTATACTTAAGTTTAATAAAGAACTTTGCGCTTTTCTTACACAAATGACTACAACACTCTGACTGGAGCAGAAATACTGCTCAACTTAATGTGTATTTGTGAATTTAATAGCAAATAGGCTTGGCCAAGGAACTGGGGCAATGTGAAGTATGTAAAGATTTACGTAACACTCTTTTTTTTCTCCACTAGTGTAAGCACATAAAGGAAGGCAAGACCTAAGGAAGGGTTCTGTGCCCCAAAATGAGCCTCTATATTATTAAGAAGATACTATGAATATCCACAAGCATTTCCTAGCTTTTATACTGATATTCTGATTCTGAAACTGCATTTTTCATTTAGAAACCAATTTTCAGCATCTGAATAGAAATTTACATGTGTTGCATGCCCTTAATACAGTTGCCATGCTGTGCCTTTCCATGGTGTGTACAGAACAGAACTACTTCCTGAATTTCTTCTGCAGTATTGGAAAACATTAAACTTCTTGTTTCTAGGAAACTCAAGCTGAAACAGTGTCCAAGCCTAAAGAAGAGGAGAAGCCGCCTGTGGAGCCCCCAGCCTCCTCTGCGCCCCCTGCTCAAAAGGAAAAGCCAAATGCAAATGCTAAACCTGCAGTTAGGCAGAGAGCAACCAGTAAGGGGTCTCTGATCATTAGTATGACACCATCCCCCAGAGCAGGAGAAGGAGAGATCCTTAAAGTTGAAATTAAAGAGAAAGAAAAGAAATAGATAGTGCTTTAGGGTGCGGCCCCATCT
Organism: Dryoscopus gambensis; assembly: GCA_013389985.1. NCBI lineage: Eukaryota > Metazoa > Chordata > Aves > Passeriformes > Malaconotidae > Dryoscopus > Dryoscopus gambensis. The sequence continues at coordinate 44,221 of WEIT01002012.1, read as the reverse complement.
ATTGTCTTGCTACATTCAGAGGGCTAGCCGGACTTTGCTTTTGGGTACAGAAGATAAAAGTAGAAACTACTCATGGGAAAAATCTACTCCAGCTCCTCTTCTTCTTGCCCTCCTCTCCTGGCACAACTGCACAAATTATTTATATTCTTAACCTTGACATTGAAGAGAGAACTTTTGGTGTATTAGAAATTAAGGTTCAGACTGTATTTCATGACCACTTGTTTCTTGTTTTATCCATGCTCCCCCTTGTCTCTTACTCTGTCTTGTTCCTACTTCTCCTCTTCCCTCTCCTCCTTATCCTTGCTTTCTTACTGTAGTTCTTGTTGCTCAGTTTGCTCTTAACTTTTGTATGTTTTCTTTTCTGTTTTCTCCTCTGCCTTCCTATAGCTATCCTTTTCCTTGCTACTGCCCTACTGTTGCTAAGGTTTCTTAAGTTTCTCTCTATCCTTCTCTCTCCTCCCCTTATACTTCTAATAAGTGACCTGGGTTTGTGACCAGGGAGGCTCAGAGCAGACAGGAGGTGCTGCGTTTTGGGATGTTTTACCTTGGGACAGAGGGCAACATAAAAAGCCATTGTCAAAAAACAAATCACAAAACCCGCAAGAGAGAAGCAGATTGCAGAATTATTACCAGCCCTCTGAACACATCAACATCTGCTCCAGCTGTCTTTGACTCTGGCAAATTAACATGGGAAAGACTTAGAGATAGTTGACCCTCCAGAGCTGACCTATAACTTTGCTGATTTGCTTGCTTGATCTTGTCAAGGGGTTGGGCATGCTCTCTGAAAAGAAAGCACTTGATATGGCTGTCTGAAAAATCTTGGTATCTAAACCAGCCACTTCAAAAATAAAGGCTATTTTACAAAAAGCAGGATTTACACTTTCTGGCTCTGTGTTGCAAAGTTTCAACCAATGCTCCAATTCTTCACCTACATCATAGACTGATTAATGGTGCAAAGAGAAACCTGTGTCTTTCGTGTTCTCATCACACTTGGGAACTACAGTAAATCCTTTATGAGTGCCACAGCTGCAGGATACAGCCTCCCATCC
>WEIT01002012.1:7360-36384 GCA_013389985.1 Dryoscopus gambensis | reverse complement strand
AACTATCACCACTACTGTGGCCACAGAGAATTTCTACTGATTATGACCTCCCTGATGATGACTTAGCCTTGAATTTTAATACTGCACTAAATAGTGAGATTAATCCACATTCACAAACAGGCATCCACAATAAAAAGAAAAATTACCATAAGAACAAAACCATAGTAAGCTTTTCCTCACAAATGAAGAACACGTCCATTTGTTTAAATCAAGTCTGAGAGTTTTACAAAGGTCATTCAGCTGCAGCAACTAGTCACAAATGCAGTGCTGGAACCAGAAACTGAGGGGTTTTTATAGCATTTGATAAAGACATGTCTCAGAGTTCATACTGGATACACTACAAAAGCTTAGGATTAGATGCAGGACATCCTTGCAAGCCCAGCATACCTCTACAATATTTATTAAGCCTATCAGTAAGATTACTTACATTTTGGAACTTCCTGAATGGCACAAACTGGACAATGTCTCTGACAGCTGGCTCTCCTGACGAAGACCTAAGAACTCCATCATCACCATCAAGAAACTCCATAGCGCCAAAGTCGGCTCCTCCAACACCAACAATGATGATGGACATGGGCAGTTTTGAAGCATTAACTATGGCAGTTCGAGTTTGATCAAGGTCTGTTATCACACCATCCGTTATGATCAGAAGTATAAAGTATTGCTGTCAAACCAATGAACACCGTGTTATGACCAAGAAATAGCAAATATTTAGGCATGTACACTTAGAAAAACCCATATACAGACTACATAATGTTGTCACTTTAGCATGTTCAATGTGCTCACTGAATTTTACTATCAAACATCTAATTTGCAGTCACGCTTCGTCTGTACAGTCTGAAGAAGCTCATAAAGACAAGGTAATCTTTTAAAAGAAGTCATCATTAAACACTCACCATCCAAAAACCCAGTGGTATCACCCTTTTTCTCCAAAATCCCCAGACAAACCAACATTTAACCTATTTTCCCATTATTTGTTCTAGGATAGAAGGCAAGTTTACTGAGGTTTTGGAAAGATAACACCTTTGAAACTTCTATTTGTTTCCCTTCTGGTCTATCAGTGCCTTTACGAAACATTTCCCTTTACTTCACTCATTGTACCCCCACAATCCTAAATCACACCTTTTATTGTTGAAAAACACAGCCATTTTCAAATTCCTTTAATCACGTTTTCTAGCTGCTTCATGAAGTTAATTATGAAGGTGACTGAGACTACTTTGCAGTACATCAGTAATTTAATTAAGTATCACCTAAGTTGCTTCCACTATTCTGCTGGGGCTTCTAGAAGTTGGCATCTTAGCATCTGTTCTGGATTGGAGCACCAAAAATGAGCTAGAAGTGCAAAGTCTGAAAATTATCAAACGCTTACTGAATTTCTAGTCTTCCCTCACTTGGTTCATTTCAGACAATTACTGAACAGCACAAGTTCAAGTCCCAAAGATACTCTCAGTATTCTTAGAAGTCTCTCTTCAGTACTTTCCTTCCCATTGGCCTTTATCTGCCTTCCGAATAGTTCTTCCCTTATCTTGTCTGTTTAGGTCACCTTGTCTTGTCACCTTTTCTCCCTGCTTTCTCCTAGTCCACTCCCTGACTCCAGCAAGAACACCTATAAAGCAGTTATGGACACAGAAAGCTATAAGCAACAGCAGAAGGATGGCACATTTCACTGGATTTATTTCTCTCTTCTCGTACTTCCTCCATATTGGAAAAAAACCAGCATCAGAATCAAAAGTGAATCCAAAATGACTATGATATGTATTAAATGTCAAGGTAGCAAATTGTATTCAATACATCCTTTCAGGGTGGGAAAATAAATCTCTTGCTAGGCATACTACATGCTCAGAAATAAAAGTTAAAAGAAAAAAAAAACAAACAAAACTAAAACTGACAAAAGAGGTCTGCTAGGTCTGCTACTTTTATTAAGATATAGACATATATATGTATGACAGCTACTAGGCTAATGAAAGACTACCAAGGCAAAATCTTACCAGCCTCATGGCATATGAAAATCCATAGCTCTTTTCCAATTTGATTTCCACAGATAATTTTACATGCAAAAATAGCTGTTATTTTCTGATTTTACATGACATCAAATACACCAGTATTTGCTGTCATCAATGATTTAGGATTTTCTGAACTTCCATGCATTATCATCTACATGACTGAATACTCAAGACTTGGTTTTCAGACTATTTCTCAGATGGTCAACAACTCATGTATACAATTTTAATATGGAGGAAGGCACAGCCCGTACAGCACCTAAACCTTTATAGCACAGTTAATTATCTGTGTTGGTACCTAGATGGCAGGAGCTATACCACTCACTTCTTCACTACCTTAGTTAATCCTCTCTTCCAACTATCTGACGTGAAACAAGGTCTAGCTGATTTTTTTCTCAGCTGAGGTTAAACTACTCTCTTAGATAAATTAGGCTTAAATTAGACTTTAATACCTGTAAAGTACTGCAAGAGCTTTGAACAGAAGATACCATAAAAGTATTCTGTATTTTTAAGATTCTATTTCAAATCTGAAGAGTTTAGTTAATTGATGAAAGGACTGTTATGTACAATCTGCAAAAAATAATTAGTTTTTTTCTTGTTTTAGAGGTGGCAAACACTCATTCAAAAGGTAAAGGGCCAACTGTCAAATGAACACACTTATAAATTTAAAAGAGAAAAGAAGTATTTATAAACTAGAAGGAAAATAAAAAGGTAAGAAAAACATACACAGTACCATAAAGAACTTACGGATGCTGTTTGCTGTTGAGTAGCTGCAGCAGCAAATCTTGCCACATGATTTATAATTGGAGAAAAATTTGTTGGTCCATATAATCTCACTTGAGGAAGACAGGCTCGATATGCATCAACAATGCCTTGGATCCCTAGAGAACAGAAATAATTTTTTTTTTCATATAATATATTTTTTCTATAATTCATATAGAATTAGGGTATTTAGAAGTACTTGATTTTTCTAAAGCTGTATAAATCAGTACTTGAAGTGATGACAGCAAGAGTTAAGACTAACCATGGTGGAAAAAAAAATTATTCATGAGCAATGGAGGCTTTCAGCTTGACCAATGCACAAGACACATGCATAACCTGACTGGCTTTGTGTGAAGAGAAAGGCCAAATACTGTATGCTCAAGGGTGTGAAACTGAATTACAGCAGCTCTCTTCACCTAGCAGCTCGTGGTGGTTGGCAGTGTGATCAGAGAGGCCGCACTGAACAGGCATTAGCAGCGCCAGACTCAAACCAGACAGCTCCACACCAGCAGCGAAGTAGAATAAAGTGGCTCAACAACATAAGATAACTGTTCCCAGCCCTGTGCCCCAGCTGTTTAAACCACTTCTTCCACAAATCATTACAGAAGACAGATTCCATGCTATTTCTCATAAGTAAGAAATTGATTATAAAATTGTTTCCTGCTACAGGACTGAAACTAATGATTTAATTAGAACAACATGCTTCAGTTCACTTTTTGAGTGTCTTTATGCCTTCACCTTAGGCATTTTACTATCTAGGTCTGATGTTACTTTCTCAGGCTTACCATTACAGAATGGGTTTGATGGGTTAAAATTTATTGGGAACTCATGAGACACCTGTGAAGACACAGAAGTCATAGTCAGGACTGTATATTCAATCTCCTCCTGAGGTAAGTGCTTTCAGGTGTCTTAGGTAGTGCATTTACACATTCCATTACCTGAAAGGAAGGAGGAATTTGTGCACCAAATCCAAAGGCTGGAAACATCTTATCTCTAAAAAAGCAATTTTAAAGAAAACAAAGTCAGTGGTTTCCATTAAAAGCTATCATAGTTCAATAAGTTTAGTTATTAGTGCTGCTTTTCATCATTAAAAATGGCATTTAAGAAGCAAAATTAAATGGAACTTCCCCACTGTAATTGTTTCTAGGACCAAAACTAACACCAAACTTTAACACCAAACTGGCAAGAATGTAAGCATTTATTTAAATCAATGCTGTTCTTTTCATCACATATGAAAAGCCCTGCTTGTCTGCACTAAACACAAGCTCATACTTGCAATTATATGAAGGTGCAGTGATTATTATTTTTTAGCTCTATAACTTAGGTCAGAAATTTCATTCCTGTATATCTGCAGGCATCCTCAACACTGGTTTAAAAAAATACCACAAATGTCTATACATATCTAAAAAAATGATCCAAATAAAAATATAACACTTACGTATCATAATCTTGAATGACCATCCCGACAGACCAAATGGCTGTTAAGTATTCATTAACTCCATTAGGGCTGAGGTAATGCAGAGAGTCTGGAGAGCGAGGGTCTCCATTGGAGCCTGTAAAATCTATCCCCACCTGTCAAATGCAGTATTTATATCTGATTGCTCTTAAAGGTTAAATTATACTTCTTATCTCTGGCAAAGCCAACGTGAGAATCATGAAAGAGTAGTAAACAGGACATCTACAAATCTAACAGGCACAGTACTTGGATGCAGGTTCCTTGGAACATTAACATTCTTAAACAATGCCACTACAAAACCCGGAAAAGCTCTGCATCTCTCCAGAAGGGCTGAAATTACTTTCATCTGAATCACAGAATGGTTTGGCTTAGAAGAGACCTTAAAGATCACTTAATTCCAAACCCCCTGCCATGGGCAGGGACAGTTTTCACAAGACCAGGTTGCTCAAACCCCATCCAACTTCGCCTTGAACACTTCCAGAGATGGGGTATCTACAGCTTCTCTGGGAATCCTGTCAGGTTTTCGCTGTGTTTACTTTCAGTTACTATTCACAGCCGCTCTTCAAAAGCTGGTAAATTAATTTCATTCTGCATCTTGCCACACACACCTATCTTCTCAGAAGTACAACCAGCCAGGCTCCACAGAAACCTAGAGAGTTCTTTCTCTGACTTCAACAGGTCTTCTTTGCTTTGGTGATGAAGCATATTACTAAGGTGATGACATCTTACTGTTATTTGTGTTACACTTGGTTCACAAATTACATAACTTAAGGGTCCTAACCCATATGATGACCTCTGCATGTTGCTTTCAAAGAACTGTAAATTTCTCCTTGGTCTCCACTCACACAACTTAGCTAGTTCCTAATGAACATAACCAGAGATTCAGAACTTTTTGCCTAAAGTAAAGACTATTTTTTTCCTAAACAGACTAGAAGCATTCTGGCAAAATAGCTTCCTCCTCCATGCTGCAGAACAAAAATGAAGTCAACAACAACAAAAAAATACAGTAATCAAATAAAGCACACAGCCAATCAATTCTATATTTCTTTGTTCCAAAACTCAAAAGGTACTTCATATAAATGATTTAACTTACTGTGAAATTCAGCTGACACCCACCCATGATGTAATCAAGGAACGTGCATTCTACAATGATCTAAAAATAGAAGATAGAAATTTGGAGGTTTTCAATTGGAAAAAAATCCCAGCAAATATTATTGCAGCAACTTCTGAGGTTCCAGATTTGTTGTCTTTACCCACGAAAAGCACTAATTTTGCCCTATAGCTATCCCACCCACTCACTGGAATGAGGATATTTGCAACACGTGCCACCACACACTCAGTGCATGAGAATCAGACCTTTAACGAAACTACAGACAGACACCAAAACAGCTCCAAAAGGACTTTAATTTATAAAATAACACATTAGGACAGAGTTACACAATTTTACTTTGCCATAAAACAGTGAGTTGGGAAAGGCAGAGGTTCAGGAATGACTTTACAAACTGGTAAGCAACGTTTCTCTTCAAGAGAAAGTGAAGGGACAGGGAAGGACAGATATGTGATTCATCTCTCAATTTATCTCCATATAAGAATCAGAGTCCCTTAAATATTTACTATGTCTGGAACTTGCAGACATTTTAAAGTTTCTTACAGTTTGAAGATGAAGCTATACTAAATGAGAGGTTGTTATGCCTGAACACTTAAAACCAGAATCATACCAGATTATATTACTGACCTCACAATGTTTAACGCTCACAATGCCAGAGTTTTTATAGTTCTTTTTCTTCTGTCTTTTCTTTTCATTGATGCACTCAAATTCAACCTGCATGAATGCAAAAAAATCCAACAAAAATACTATAATGTCATTTACGCAACAAGTTTAATAATCCTTTATTTCAGGACTGATACTTTGGGCTTATATTAAAAATGCAGTTCATTTCATAATCCAGCAAAATTAAACCCAGCCTGCCCAATATCAGCAAGAACAAAGCCAGATTCTCAAGACAGAAATCCTCTCTTACCCAAAAGGTTACAAATATATTTTTTTTGACATCTGTATTTCAAACAAACAAAGAAATTCTCTACCATTCTCCCTCTGAGGATTTTGCTAACAACTTCCTTTTTTGGTAAAGACATGGCAATTCAAACAAAGCATCAGTGTTTCCAGCAGCTGCGGCTGGAATTATTCTTATTATTTAGTAAAAATACAACACTCAAAATATTAGAAAAGTACAAGCATGTGCTCTTGTATACAGATCCCAGTATTTTTAATGTAGAAATAGTTCTGCAGGTTTTACAGAAATAAAAGAAAATATGGTAAAACACCTTGATAACACACATATCCATAAAACAAATACTTTTATGTTACATTTGCTATGCCAGCTTTTGTCTTCTACATGTAAATCATGCCTATTAAAAGGTCTGGAAATTGTTATAGTTCATAAGACCAAGAAGGGTAATATCACTTTAGAAAAAAGCCACCTAATGTAACACAGCTGCATTTTTGTGCTGTGGCATAAATACTGAATTTTCTCATACTCACTAACATACATGTATTAGTTGACAAGTGCCATGTTTAAAAATAAAGGATTAAATAATATTTGAAAAAAATACTACTAAAAGATTTGGTCTTTTAACTGTAGTTAAATTTGTGCTGCATTCTATCTTTTGACAATCTAATTTTTTTTTTATTTCTGTATTTTTATGATTAGCGAAATTTCTTTGTGCTGATACTTGGGCATTTAGACGCATAATAATAAAAACTGTAACCAAGACATTAATCTTAGGAAAATGGATGTACAACGTAAATGCCGATTCAGCCTCAACTACAATAGCCTTGTTAAGGTGAGGCCTAACACAACTCGGAGAGCGGCAAGTCAGGTGACCTAAGTTTTGTTCCAATACGAGTAAAACAGCTTATCAGCAACACACAGGCAGCTTAGACCATGTAACACTTACAGGTGACGATCGAGACGCTTCTTTCAGTTTTGACATCGTTGTTTGAAAACTTCCTATGAGATCGTGAGACCCATCACTATCATAGTCATAGCACTCGACCTAAAATGCAGCATTACGTAGTGTTAGTAGCAGAAATGGCCCTAAAAAACAATAAACACTGCAACGGCAAACCTGAACATCCCAAACATTACTGTATCTTTTATATTACAGAGTTTTTCTCATATTGAAGTCTTAGAACTGTATAGGGTTGCACTTAAACAGATTAAAATTGGGTAGAAGCCAATCCACTCAGTATCAAATCTAATCTTCCACTCAAGTGAAGGAGAGATGAGAATACTAAGTGTCAGGTCTTACATGAGCAAGTAACATCAATTATATTGAACTATGTTTTGAGAGTGATGGGGTGTTGGGAAGAGTAGGAAAACAATGTAGGGTTTTTTACACTCATCATGAATCTGAGCATCCAGATAAAAATTTAGTAAATCAGTTATGTAAGCAATCAGAAGAGCTTTAGCAATGTTTTTATATTACTCCATTATTCCCCAAAATTACACAGATTTTATAAGCATATGAAGGTTCAGCCCTAAAGCTAGAGACAATATCTGAATTTTTGGTTTTTAAGATTAGCAAATTTAAACAGTGGATCTGTTAAAACTATGATCCACACTTCACGGATCTGAATATCAACTAAAAATTTCTTTTCCTCTAGTGGGAGTTAAATGCTAAGCTTTATTATTTAATCAATGCACCCTTTTAACAGCCCAATCTACCAAAGAAAGCAGGAGTGAAAAACACTTATTTTTTTCTGTTTGAAAATGTTACCTAACTGCCTTTCTATATAAAAATCTAGTTACTTATCTATAAAAGCTTATATTAATTCCATCCACTTCTGATATTTTATTTCAGTTCAGCAAAACAGACATGCTAGCTAACTTAATCAAATCACAGAAAAATTATTGTTTAAAAATATACCACAATAATTTAATAATGACGATGATAAATAGTAAAAAAAAATAAATCAAGATTTATTTTGTATCCCACATGTATCCCACATTACTTGGAATCAAAATGCAAACTTCAAGAAAAATTTTCTGAATATATATGGCTTAAACTGAACAGCTATTTGCACGTCCATCTTTCAAGTCTGAAAATATGATACCTTATACTCAAGAACCAATTTTGCTGATTACTTGAGCATTTCAGTTAGAAATAAAAAAGTAAAACAACTTCAACATACACTTGAGCTTCTGAAAGAAATGAGGTTACTGAAAACAAACAGCAATGTTGAAGTACAAAACATGATGTGTAGATTGAGAGTTCTACTGCACAGAACATGCCTTTATCTTGCAATTTGCACTACTACAACATTTTGAATTCACTAATGAAAAAATGCATGCACATGCACTGAACAGCACCTTAAATCATGCAAGCAGCCAAAGAACCACCAGGCTAATTAATGTTCATGTCAGATGCTAAGTAAATTCTTCTGAATGCCATAAATTATGCCAATCAAATACTCAAGTGCTTCAGTAGCTGAAATTTTAAAACTGAAGATATTTCCTGACCCAATAGTTCTGATACCTGTTAGCACAGTTAGTAGATGTATTTCCTTCTAATTTCAAAGACATCAAAACTTGTCTTGCTTGACATGTTTGACCATTTAAGCCAATTTTTAATATTTATTCCAGACAAGAGAGAAGGATTTCCTTTTTTTCCTTATATGCCCTCCTGGACATGCAATAGCAGTAGGGAACAATGTGATTTAACATATTTTTCCCAGCAGAACTCGGCATGCCTGCTCCAGATGAAAGGCTCACATTTGCAATACAGGAAAACTTCACTGACTGCAAAAACACTCACATGGAACATAACCATGAATCCAGAAGATACAGGATCAACTTGGTTTGTGCACTGCTGGGCATACACAAACTAAGCCATTAAAGAGGTGAAAAGCCACTCATAGAAAAATTGCTGGTTTTACTTACTATGACAAACAGCCCATTACACATGCAACTGTGTGCATATAAAAGTGTTAAAGGCATTGTTTAATCCTTCAATAACATTACATAACACAATTCTGCCTATATCTTAATGTTTAAAGTGATAGGTCCTGCATTTCTAAGTTAAGGCATAATCAAACTGCCCATCTGCAAGTCCATAACTATTCCAAGTAAAGTCTATTTCCTCTGGATATAAACCTGAACTTCTGAAGTAAAATTCAAAAGAACAGACTTTATTAAAATGATGATAAAGTTGAGAATAACTCTTCATAGATACATTTAGATCAATGGTCTATAGCTTTAGTATGGCTGTTTACTGAAAAGAGGAAATATATTTATAGTATATGGAGATATAAGAGCTGTCACAGCTGTTTTGGGGAAAAGGGAAGCAGAAAGGAATGAGATGGAAAAAACATAGAAGCAGTAAGGGAAGAAGGTTCTGAGCTTGTAAAGTTGCTCATAAGTGTCCTCTATAAATATGTATTTAAATCCATCCAGGTGCTTGTAACACCCAGGTCCCTGAGGCTGTTAAGAATTTCCCAGGACTGCCTCAAGTCATATGACTAATACCCATCACATGACAATCATGCTGAAGTTTTTCTTCCCAGAGGAAGAACATCAAATATAGTGGCTTGTTGCATTTGGGGTTTAAGGTTTCTTTTTCAAATGCTAAAATATCAGGTTTCTAATACGATCATAATAGCATATAAATGGCATTTTGATTTCCTGTTTAGCTTCAATTCCACCCCTAATGGGAATTCCTGAAGAAAAACATTCAGAAGTTAAACACAATTTATTCAAGATAAAGTTGGAAAATAGAAAACATTAAAGCCCTGGTAGAACTATCACTTCACAGGTTTGGTTAACTTTCTGACAGAAAATTCAGTTTTATATGAAGAGAAAAACTTGCTAAAACTGGTATTCACCAGTTGTATCTGACTCACATCTATTAGCTAGTATATTAAGTGTAATTTATTTTATCAGGCAGTATATTAAAAATGTCATTAATGTTACCTGCTGCATCAGTACCAAAGTATTACAAGATCCATTACATAGAACAAAGCATATTCTCTTCTTTAATACGCATCTTTTACTATACAGTATTTTTAACATCACCAGTACTGGCTGATGCCACGCTAGAACTGTACAATCAAAATAAGAAACTGCACTGGACATTTCAAAGATACTTGTGTCCATCTGGTTTCCCAGACTTTCAAAGACCAACTTCTACCACACAATGCATGACAAATGTGCGGTGTTTTCCTTTTTTCCCCTGAAACATGCATGGGTATCTGTGCCTTTCAATTAAGAAACCTAATACTTTCAATTAAACTTGAAATAAAAAAAATGCAGTAACTAGAATAACACATCTTCCCCTTATTACATATTTTAATTTTTTATGCATTAATTTATACACACATTTAATATACATTACCTTGATTGACTTATCCATGTCACTGTAACACAGAGAATTGAGAGAGATTTTAAAGGGCCTCCAAACAGGATTCAGGTTGTTTTTAATAACCTGTTGAAAAAAAAAAAAAAAGGTAGAACACCATTGCTCACAAGGGTGGAAAGTAGTCATCATAATGGATCATACCTTCATGCCATGATTTTTGTATGTAAAAAAAAAAAAAAAGTTGACTAATGCTGCTGTCAATGCACTCCAAATCCTAATATGTAAAATATAAACAAACTACTCTGAACATGCAATACCATTGTTCAAAAAGAAATGGTCTCTTTCAGCTCCGTATTTTGCTAGACTTCACTGTCACCTACTATATCCTTCAGCTATGGCACTGCAAAAAATTTATCATTACATAAATAAGATACTGGTTCCTTTCTGTTAATAAGCACACATACATGCATATATATATAAAGGCATGAGTTACCAAGAATGTGTGGAAAAATACTACACTGGAATTTCTAAATACATTAGTGCTCTGGAGATTACAATTAACTCCCACTTATTATTTATTCTGAAATGTCATTTATGGAAATATGCCCTCAAGAAATTCACGGTGTAGTAAAGTAAAAACAGTGCATGAAGATAAAAGGCCTCTCCAGCTGAACACTAAATAAGTGTTATTTATGAATAATACTGAAGGATCTTCAAAATTTGTCAACTGTTAAGTATCTGTAAACATACCTGATATACCAAATAATGATCTTACAAAGGTACAAGAAGCTACACATAACATGCGCTACTTAATTAATAACACCTAACAATAGTAATACTTCCAGCACAGAAAGAAATCTCTCTTGAAAACGAAATCAATAAAAACAGTAGTTAGCAACAAAAAGAGGTTTTTAGAAACTTTAACATAAAGAACTAATCCACCAGACATTTCTAGGCTGAAACAAAAAATTCTGGATTTATTACTGAAGTTGATGACTGAAATCATCATAGAAAACATGCAACTTAAGCAGAAGAACCACCTCATGAGAGAATCTATTTTTATAAGTTTGACAAAAAAGATTTACAGTTCTTCAATATCCATACTTCGAAATTAATACAGTCACCACTTTCGATGGGCACAGCACCTCAGCTGTGACTGGGCCCTGAGCTGCCACTACAGTGAGACATTTTGAAACTACTCTTAGCCTGGCAGTTGCTGTCACAGGACCCCCACACCTCCTCCTGGGTGAAAGGCTGCTGCTGCTCAAGCACGTTTTCCCTCACTCTGCATTCCCCTTGGCTTGCCCTTGCTAGGCGAGCATTCAGCACCATTACTTCCATTAGTAAAGGGTACAGCCAGGTGACACTTTCCCGAGAACAGCGGAGTCAGGAATGCCCAAGTCCTACCCCAGCACTGGGTAGAACAGAGACAAATGTCCCTGTGTGAGTATGCAGTTCTTTTTCAAAACATTTTTTTTTCTCCTAGATTGCCAAAAGCTAAAGAACAAAAAAAAAGTGTTTTCCTTCCAAATAGAATGGTATAAATCAAAACTAGTATAAGGAGAATAAGGTAGATTTCCCAGAAAAATCAGTGGAAGAGATGAGGCAATTTCCAACTAGTCTGCACATCAACTCCCAAGCCAGTCAATTCTTTTTAGAAGGCATTATATCTCTAGTGCTGTGACACACTGGAAATTAAATAACCTTAACCTCTTCGTTGTTCACTGAAAATATCCTACCTCTGTTCTGTGAACCATCACCCAGTTTCCATCTCCAGTCTGTTTGTGGAATTCCAGATAAGGATCTGACTTTCCAAAAAAATCCTGCATTTAAATAACATGCAATTATCTCAGAACAGCCTGTAGCATGAATACTATTTAACTCTAGTTAACACACACACTTAGAGTAACAAAAAGTAAATTCAGGGAACAAAAGCTTTAGATGATGAAATGCAAGTCTGATTATATTACCACCTGTGAAAGAGGAAAAGAAAGTGGGGAATATCCTTCAGTTTAGGATGAAAATGTCCACATATCAAATACCAGACAGTTCAAGCAAAAGAATACTTATACCAATAAGTACTACAATGGATAGACAGGAAACTAAGGATTTCATTTAGTCCAAAAAAAGTATCATTAAATCAAAAGGTAAAAATAAAAATATTTTTCTATTGTTTTTCTAATTTTGTTTTTAAAAGTCTCTCTATAGCCAGCCTTATATTTAACAGAACAAATTTATACACACCAAGTACACTCTGCGCCATTTATTTCAAAGAGGTAATGGGCAACCATTTATACAGCCATGCATATACCAAAACTCCCTTATACTTATGAAAAATGTAAGGATTTACATTTAAATGGGAACATGTTGCTCACGGACTACTCCTGAAATGCATTTATCTTACTTAGAAATACATTACAATTAATTTCAAAACAGTCAATGAAGTTACTCTGTAGCAATCTAAATTCAATTTCTTTTCCAATGTAAGTAAAACCTTAATGGATTTTATTTTTTAAGCAAAAATGAGAATGAATACTCAAATGTTTCCTGCTTTGACAAGGCTCTGATTTTACTACTTTATCAAAGAACAGCAATCACTTAAATACCTTATTGTCCAGTTTCCTTGCTTCTAATTCCAATACAACAACCCTGTTATCCTTTACTTCTTCTGCTGTAATCTAAGTAGGCAAACAAAATACTTGGTTTTATTCAGGAACTACACAGTTTTCTCATAGTCACAGCATTCCTATGACAGGTCCATTAAAAAAAAAACCAACATATTTTCTCGCAAATGAAGCATTAAAAAAATGGGGGGCTGAGGGGAGAGAAGAACAATTTGATTTGACATTGGGATTCCATTCCATCTATTTACCATAAATGATGGCACTGACAAAGATATGCCCCAAACAGTAGCCCACTGGATGCCCTAATGATGTATGCAATGGGACTTATAATACAGAGGGTGGGCTGCTACTGGACGACAGAGATATTAGTGGAGGGAAAAAAATTGCTTTAGAGTGCTTTTTACAGCACTGTGGAATAGACTCACTGCATTCAAGCCACTAAGCAAAATTAAAACCCAGAAACAATTAAGAATGAACTCTGAATACATTTATTTCTTAACTGTCTTACCGTAATGCTTCCTTTTCCAGCAGGTTTGCCATTTTTAAGTACTAATGGTTTTGTCAGAGTCCTGCTAGACACTATCTGCCAAGACAAAATTTGAGTATCAAGCATTATTAATAAAATTTAATAGATTTTCAAAGGAATTAAACGAGTTAGTGAGGTATTTTTATTTTAGGAATTTTTCCTTTATTGTAAAGATGACAGCATTACATTTACTTCCCATAATCTTCTATAAATAAATAGGTAATACTTGATACATTTCAAAATTTTAAAAATACATACACAGATGAACACATGCAGAGCTTCAGGAGTAATAACAAATAAAATGTCTTCTCGTAACATGATACACAGACATGAACAAAGATAATACCTTAGGTCCCAACTTCTAATTGTTCTTTAAGTTTTCCATACATACCTTTGAAATGCATGCAAGGCATATTTCATAAATGCATTCAGCAAACAGATTTATAAACCCAATGTCTGTCACTCAAAAAAAACATCAGCTTTCCTCTGCACAGTTTCCAGCTGATTTTTTTTACCCTATTCAGGAAATGCTTCCTCAGAAGCGTGTCCATCCTAAAGGTCCTTCTTTACTTTAAAAAGGAATGATTAATTTTTAATTGACACTGAATTTCAGTTCACAATGCCTCTATCTTTATAACGCACTTAAAATAAAAACATTTAAGAAACAGGGCAGGAAAAATCCCAAGTGACTTTGAAGGATCCATTCAAAAGAACAAGTTAAAAAGAAGCTGCCCAATTGTGATACCATCATTAGCCAAATATGACTGGGAAATAGAAGTAAACCTACAGCTGGCAGAACTAGGATCAATGCTTGCATTGAGTGGAAAGCAGATTACAAGGATAATATGGCCCTTGTGAATGATCATATGTTGTTCTACACTGATTCTCTTTTTTGGGAGCATAAAAATAGGACTTTGAGTATTAGAGTAAATAAACAGCAATTACTACAACTTTGTGCTCATTGACAGTCCACTTATTTTTAGACAGCAATCGACAGTCACCATCCTAGAGAACATTTCAGGGCATCATCTCAAGACGTTCTGCAAATAAAATGTATATACACTGAACTGAGGCTTGAAAAAACAAATGAAGGGAATCCTATTCAACTTAAGAGTACTCCAACTACACAAGAACATAGTGATAAATTTAAGGTAAAAGTGGCTAATGATTTTCAGTAACTTAATTCTCAGGGAAATCTTCTGCATACTTACCTGTCCCAGTGTACATTCTAATTCTCCTAAGAAGTCATCATCGCTCAGATCATAGGTTTTATTATCAATGTCATATATTCCAAACTTAAGTTTCTGAACAAGCTCAAAATAATAATCAATTAAGAATTTCTTGGCAAATTTTGGGTTCAAGGAATTCTTAACTCTTTCTGTGCGATCAACCTGAAATTAGAAAGATACCACTTTATCCAATATTTCACAAACTAAACAAGCAAGCAAATAAAATACCGTATTATTAAATACATTCAAAAGTTCTTCAAGTACAAAGGAGTATCTTTCTATAAACTGTTCATCAAAAATAAATTATATTACAAAATATTATATAAACACATTATAGTACAAAATATTCTATACACACATTATATTGCAAAATCCACTGCTCTAAGTTAGGGATACTTGACCTATTTTTCATTACTCCCTCTAAGGTGGGACCTATTTCTGCACAGGGAAGACCAACGTAAAATCCTATATTGTCAAATCCAGGATGAGATCCTAGTTTTGGAGTACTGTGTTTATAAAAGCACATTTAAGCACTTAGAAGGCTTCTTCTGTTGGTCTACAGATGGCTGGGGAGCAGTGCCAAAAATCAGACAGTTGTACGTATTTAATGGCAAATGATTATTAGTGTGCTGCCCATACAACTATGAGACATAATCTAATAAAAAGTATTCAGAAGTGCTGGTATAAAATTAAAATATTTTAATGAAATCATATTCTATAGTGTTTTAAAAGGTCCAGCAAGTCAGAATGTGTTTTCAGCAAATTTGTGAGAAGCATCAGGCTGTACCTCATACCACTGCTGACCACTTGTGTTCTGGAGAAGCACACACAGAGGGTCTGACTTGGAACCAACATCTCTATCCAAGAGATTGGTGCAGGAAATAGTCAGCTCCACCTTTGTCACACACTGTGCCGCCATTTGTCACACTAGAAAGCAGCAACAGAAATCATCATTAAAATGGATTAAAAAGCAAACAATAGGTTCGTCACAATGCATTAACTCTCTAACTGAACACTAGAAGTGTGAGCTTGTCAGAAGTGATGTTAAAAATGCAAATTTTGCAATTTATGATGTACCAGTATTATAGCATTATCACTGTCACACTCTTTATACCACACAGGTATAAAAATTAATTTCAAAATCTGCACTTAAAAAACAAGATGAGGTTTCTTAGAATGCTTGAGGAACCAAATGAAAATGGGATATACCTCAAAGAAGGCACAGTGGTTTAAATTGCTAACAATAAAACTTCACAAGCTTTAAATGAAATCCAAAAGCCCACATGAATTCCAGTATGTTATAATGTAGATATTATTAATAATTCCATGAATAAGGAAAAAAATCTTATTATATACTCCTCTACCAAACTTTTGTAACAAAATGCTGAACTCGTAAGCGTAGCAGAATTGGAAAAGGACTTTAAGCAGGTAAGAGGTCATCTTGCTCTAGTAAATTTACAAAAACAACTACAAATTTTAACAATAAGGATAAACACTTTCAAGTCAAGTAACAACTAAATTTGGGGGAATTGTTCCTTCTGAAGATTCATTTAAAAAAAAAAAAGAATAACTGAAAGCATTCTTACATTTTCTCTTTAAGTAGCTCAATCATTCTCCACTGGAACTAAGACCAGCAGATACTACAAACCTACAGAAACAACTTGATTATCAGTTATGAATCCCACACTGGTATAACATGTATCTGCAAGCCCAAGAAGGTCTGAGCACTGGACTATTTTAAATACATATGTGTATATATATAAAAATCTCCAAAATTACACACTTCAATGATAGAGTTGATCATTTCCAACAACTCTTGGGGAAGTAAACCTCTACAGTACAATCATCCTTGACTCAGAGACTAAAACTTCCAAATCTTTCCACAAGCAGCCCACCCTGGAAGCTCCTAAGCCTCTTTAGTTTCAGGTTTGCCTTCTCTCCAGTAAATTCACAGTCTAGACCAAGTATCCCTCTGGATTAATTTATCTTAAAAGCACATGAGGTACCAAACAGAACAAGGCAGAAGGAAAGGTATCTGCTTCTATCTAGTCAGCTCACTTACAACATACGCATGCAATGTATTTGAATATGAAACTATACTTAACCCAACCCAGCTCTCCAGCTCTCTTCCTTTCACTGTATTTGTAAGGCTTTTCATGAAAATGAATTATTTTTTAGAGGCAAAAAGGGAAAGGAACATGGAAAAGACGAAGAACAAACTGAAAATAGGAGAAAGAAAACATTGTGAGGTCTAAGGGAATATTCCTGAGGCTTCTTGTATACCTCTTAAAAGCAGTCTGCCCCTCTTTTCCTGGTTCTCTTTTTATACTGGTATTTTCCATTCCCTATTACTTTCCTGGCTGCCAGACTGAGCTCATTAACAGTCAGTGCCTTCCCCGCAGACCAGTACATGACTCCTTATTGACAGTTTCCAGAAAAACTACTTTCTGCTGACAAAATGATGATCTAACTCCCACTGATGCTGCAACAGCAAGTAGAAAGGTTTTTCACGAAACTCAACAGAATTTAAACTTGAATGGAGATACATTTTCAAACCAGTCAAAATTTTCTTGCTTCAACTTACCTGAAACTCCTCGTTATTAAGAGTCCTTGAAAGCACTCATAGCCACATTTCTTTTGTTAAGGTAGTATTTCCAAAGTCATTGGTAGATGGATAGCATCCAGCCAACCTAAAAATATGGTCAGCTTTTTCCTCTTTTTGTATGTGTGTGTACTTACAATTCTTGTACACCTCAAGTACTTTCTCACATGAACATATCAATTCTGTTACTTCCTCCCTTCTTCCATGTCACCAACTCTCCCACTATCAATCTAACGTGGGAAAAGAGCTGAGTAAGTGTATCGGTTTTGCACGGCCTGGTTTTTGGTAGCAGCGGTGGGGGGGCCATAGACATGGCTCCTGTGAGAAGCTGCTGGAAGCTTCCACCATGTACAGCAGAGCCAGTCTCTGATGGCTGAAGATGGACATGCTGCTGGCCCGATTAGAGAAATTAGTAACGCCTCTGTGATGACATATTTAAGAAGGAAATCAAAACAGCACATCCGCAGTTTTTTCCAGGGGTGGCAATGCCCCGCGGCAGCCAGCACCGCGTCACCAACAGCAGAAACATTGCGAGCAATTCCCCAACACAGAGCCTAGATTAAACCAACTTCTTGGTGCTGAGGGATCATGCAAATTTCTTTGATTTAGTGAACTTGTTGGCAATGGTACCTACGTGCAGCAGTTTTTCTTCTAGATAGAGAAGAAGAGGAAGTGAGGACATGCATGAGAGAACAACATGGTGCTACCAGGGTCAGTGGAGAAGGTGGGGGAGGAAGTGCTCCAAGCATCAGAGCCAAAATTCCTCTTCAAGCCGTGGTGAGGACCATGGTGAAACAAACTGTCCCCCAGTAATTCATGAAGTCCACAGGGGATACAGAGATCCACTTGCAGCCCATGGGAAAAGTGCTCACGCTGGAGCGGGTGGATGCTAGAAGAAGCTGTGATCCAGTGGAAGACCCAAATAGACAGAGAGGGCCCCTTNCCAAAAGCCCACATGAATTCCAGTATGTTATAATGTAGATATTATTAATAATTCCATGAATAAGGAAAAAAATCTTATTATATACTCCTCTACCAAACTTTTGTAACAAAATGCTGAACTCGTAAGCGTAGCAGAATTGGAAAAGGACTTTAAGCAGGTAAGAGGTCATCTTGCTCTAGTAAATTTACAAAAACAACTACAAATTTTAACAATAAGGATAAACACTTTCAAGTCAAGTAACAACTAAATTTGGGGGAATTGTTCCTTCTGAAGATTCATTTAAAAAAAAAAAAGAATAACTGAAAGCATTCTTACATTTTCTCTTTAAGTAGCTCAATCATTCTCCACTGGAACTAAGACCAGCAGATACTACAAACCTACAGAAACAACTTGATTATCAGTTATGAATCCCACACTGGTATAACATGTATCTGCAAGCCCAAGAAGGTCTGAGCACTGGACTATTTTAAATACATATGTATATATATATAAAAATCTCCAAAATTACACACTTCAATGATAGAGTTGATCATTTCCAACAACTCTTGGGGAAGTAAACCTCTACAGTACAATCATCCTTGACTCAGAGACTAAAACTTCCAAATCTTTCCACAAGCAGCCCACCCTGGAAGCTCCTAAGCCTCTTTAGTTTCAGGTTTGCCTTCTCTCCAGTAAATTCACAGTCTAGACCAAGTATCCCTCTGGATTAATTTATCTTAAAAGCACATGAGGTACCAAACAGAACAAGGCAGAAGGAAAGGTATCTGCTTCTATCTAGTCAGCTCACTTACAACATACGCATGCAATGTATTTGAATATGAAACTATACTTAACCCAACCCAGCTCTCCAGCTCTCTTCCTTTCACTGTATTTGTAAGGCTTTTCATGAAAATGAATTATTTTTTAGAGGCAAAAAGGGAAAGGAACATGGAAAAGACGAAGAACAAACTGAAAATAGGAGAAAGAAAACATTGTGAGGTCTAAGGGAATATTCCTGAGGCTTCTTGTATACCTCTTAAAAGCAGTCTGCCCCTCTTTTCCTGGTTCTCTTTTTATACTGGTATTTTCCATTCCCTATTACTTTCCTGGCTGCCAGACTGAGCTCATTAACAGTCAGTGCCTTCCCCGCAGACCAGTACATGACTCCTTATTGACAGTTTCCAGAAAAACTACTTTCTGCTGACAAAATGATGATCTAACTCCCACTGATGCTGCAACAGCAAGTAGAAAGGTTTTTCACGAAACTCAACAGAATTTAAACTTGAATGGAGATACATTTTCAAACCAGTCAAAATTTTCTTGCTTCAACTTACCTGAAACTCCTCGTTATTAAGAGTCCTTGAAAGCACTCATAGCCACATTTCTTTTGTTAAGGTAGTATTTCCAAAGTCACTGGTAGATGGATAGCATCCAGCCAACCTAAAAATATGGTCAGCTTTTTCCTCTTTTTGTATGTGTGTGTACTTACAATTCTTGTACACCTCAAGTACTTTCTCACATGAACATATCAATTCTGTTACTTCCTCCCTTCTTCCATGTCACCAACTCTCCCACTATCAATCTAACGTGGGAAAAGAGCTGAGTAAGTGTATCGGTTTTGCACGGCCTGGTTTTTGGTAGCAGCGGTGGGGGGGCCATAGACATGGCTCCTGTGAGAAGCTGCTGGAAGCTTCCACCATGTACAGCAGAGCCAGTCTCTGATGGCTGAAGATGGACATGCTGCTGGCCCGATTAGAGAAATTAGTAACGCCTCTGTGATGACATATTTAAGAAGGAAATCAAAACAGCACATCCGCAGTTTTTTCCAGGGGTGGCAATGCCCCGCGGCAGCCAGCACCGCGTCACCAACAGCAGAAACATTGCGAGCAATTCCCCAACACAGAGCCTAGATTAAACCAACTTCTTGGTGCTGAGGGATCATGCAAATTTCTTTGATTTAGTGAACTTGTTGGCAATGGTACCTACGTGCAGCAGTTTTTCTTCTAGATAGAGAAGAAGAGGAAGTGAGGACATGCATGAGAGAACAACATGGTGCTACCAGGGTCAGTGGAGAAGGTGGGGGAGGAAGTGCTCCAAGCATCAGAGCCAAAATTCCTCTTCAAGCCGTGGTGAGGACCATGGTGAAACAAACTGTCCCCCAGTAATTCATGAAGTCCACAGGGGATACAGAGATCCACTTGCAGCCCATGGGAAAAGTGCTCACGCTGGAGCGGGTGGATGCTAGAAGAAGCTGTGATCCAGTGGAAGACCCAAATAGACAGAGAGGGCCCCTTGCTTCCAAAGATAGAGGAAGAGGGCCCTTGCTTCAAACTACAGCAGCCTATCCTTAAAAGACTGCACCCCGTGGACAAGTGACCCACACCATGGCAGTTTGGGAAGACTGTTTTGCCCATGGGAAGACTCATAGCATAGCAGAAGAAAGGACAAACTGAATGAACTGAAAAAGATCTCGAGTAAGAAACTGACCAAACCCCCATGCCCTGTCTCCCTGCACTGTCAGTGGGAAAGAGGGAGGGGCTGCGGGGGAAAAAGGTGTTTTAAAAGCTTACTTCACTTTTCATTATCCTCCTCTGACTCTGTTAATAATAAATTTACTTTATACCTTTAAATTTGAACCTGTTTTGCCCTTGGAGTGTTTTCTCCCAGTCCTCAGCTCATGAGCCCTTCATTTTTTTTTTTTTTTTTCTGAGCAAACAGCCTTTGTGGGTGCCTGGCATTTGACCGGTGTCAAACCACAACATTAAGCAAAGGAGGTGCTGTGCAAAAAGCATCCTTTAGCATAGAGAAGCGAAGAAGAAAAAGGCTGATTCCCGTCCCTGAAATGCAAATACTCATTTGAGATGCAACAACTGTGTCCATATCAGATAAAAGACAACTTGTAAAAAGAACATGCATTTATTTAAGTGGCAGATACCCAAAATCCAGATAGCAAAACTTCACAAATCCCAAGATGGTCCTTTAATCTTTATCATTTCCAGTTTTGAAAAATCCAAGATGAAAAATTATGCAAGGCATCTTCTTCAAGTTTTGAGAATATTAGACATCTATATTTGTATAATAGGTTAAAGATGTCTGTAATACTAATACATTTCAAGAAATAATGTTGCTATTTTACTTTTAAAAATGTTTCACCATAAGACTGATACATTTTACCACAAATAGTTATATACAATCTGATTTTCAGTAACATTATAAATGTTCAAAGTTAGTAAAATACTTACTAGAAAGAAAAAGTCATGTTTCATTAATCCAAAGCAGTATTTAAGGCAGTGAAACTTAGTAAATTAACAAGAGATACCCTCTTACAACACTGCACACCTTACAGAATTTGCAGAGAGCGCACATGCTTCACATGTGCGAAGTCAGGAGTCTTTCAAACAGCACTACCTGCTGGAGCTCTGCTGATACTGCACAAATCCTCATCATACCAAATGCATGAAAGAAAGAATTGCTCAAGCTTCACTCAGTTCTCCTCACTACTAAAAGCCCATGTTAACTGAGAAGTTCCAAAGGTTTGAGAGGTGGATGGTAGGGCTTCTAAAGATGATACACATCCTCAAGGATCAGTCACTGTCAGGTAAGCAAGCAACCTCTTCTTGAGCACTTGATGCAACACAGAGTCTGAAAAATTGCCGTCTCTCCAGGATGGCAAAAATAAACCATGGCTGCACGTGGGATGCCAATCAGAGAACAAGAGAATCCTCTAAAAGGACAGGTATCCCAGTTCTGTTTCCCTGACTGGTCCATTGATTTCCCTGCCCCTTCTTCCCTTATTTGTCAAGGTCCCGCGTTTTCCTCCTTCCCCCGCCCCTGTTCCTAGCCACTCCCTCGGGTTCTCCCCATTTGTTCTGTGCCCTAATCCCGCCCATGTACTGCCTCTGTGCCCTGGAACCATTGGCCCGTGTGCTCTCTCCGCCCCCCTGATCCCCATATAAAAGGCCTGGGCTGCGTGCCATGTGGTCTCTGCCTTGGGCAAGCAGCCCATGTGGTCCTGTCTGCTTTGGGACCATGCGTATAAAGACCCTCTGAAGCCCCCATGCGGGGAGCCCTTCTCGCCTCCTTTATCGCTGCTGTGTTGCAGAGCTGAGAGCCAGCCGGGGCCATGAGGGGCAGTCCGAAAGGGGCCACGGGAAGTGAAACAGCTGCCCTCCCCAAGGAAGCCCCCTGTGCTCCCAGGGAAGTTCTGCGGCCTGCCACACCATCGCCAGAAACTACAAACTGCAACAGCTGCACTCTTGAAATACCATTCTACAACACACTGAGTAGGCAAACCAAATGTAAAATATTCTAGATACATGACCGGATTACTTGAACATTTGGAATTCTGGAATAACTTTACGTGGACAGATTCTATTGTTCGGGCTGTGGTAGGATGAGCCTCGACTGCCAGTAAGTTACAACTCATAACAAGAGACTTAGTTATTTAGTTAGTTAGTGTTATTAAAGTAGCTGTGCTCCACACTGGTCAAATTTAATTAAAACCTTTGCTCTTCTCAAGCTATCAACTGTTTGCCCTCCATGTAGGGTACACCATAAAGAGAGGCAAAGCACACCAGAATGTGTGATAGCCAGGTGATAGCTCGGTCGTCCTTTTTATTGAAATAGCTTTTATGATTGCAGGAGCATATCAGGCTTAAGAAAAAAAAAATCTGGACAGGAAAAGACTGAAAATTGCTGTATATAATGTACATCTGAACTGCAGTTATGTACAGTCACGAGGGATCCCCTGCTATGTCAGGGCTGCCAAAGAGCATGATTAGGTCAACTAAGAATACAACAAGTCTTTCTGCTTCAACTGTAATTATCAAAGCAAAAATCTAAGTCAAGGACTAGTCTTGTCTTGCAGTTTTACAGATCAGAATGCTCTTTGAACTCCAGTGATGATTCTAGTGAAAATAAGTGGTACACATCAAACAACTGAGTCATTGTCTGTTTTTCAACAGAAACTGCAAACACGGCATTCTACCTGGAAAGGAACAGATCTATTATCAAAATGATCTAACAGCGCAGTTGGGAACTGCTAGACTGCTAGCAATCCTCTCCCTGCTGCAGTGTCAGGTGGCTTGCCCAGATAACCTTGCAGAGCATTACAATGACACGGTGTCAGTTACAGGTGCATCCAGTCTGACAAGCAGAAATACCTAACTAGAAGACAAAAAGACTAATGAAGTGGGTTTGGCATCACTATTTAGTCACAAGTCTCAAACTTGTTCTGACAGACATTATTTACTGTCACAGAACATTTCCTAGTTCCTGTGAACTGCTAATGGCAACAGACCAAAAATCCGTAATTTTTAGGTATCTCAGGGCCCAAATGAACACAGAAAGGCCACAAGAAACTTGCAAATAAAATTTACTCCTGATCAGCTAATCTGCTTGCCATCTTCTTGATACACTTCAGTATTTTATGTCAACTGTGTGCCAGACTGAAAAAGGCAGAAAATGCCGTGTCCGCTGCAAGAGGCTGACAATGAAATTATGACAAATGGATGTTTCTTCTCACTGATAGGGCTGGTAGCAACAAAATTGCTAGTGATCTTGGGCTACATGCATATAGATATGTATTTTTTAAAATCTCAAGGTAACCCTTCAGTTCTCAAGGAAACAGACCACCTCACAGAAAACAGACATTTCATACAAAGTTACAAAAGCTAAGACTGTTTCACAACCTAATTTCATCACTGCATTTGGGAAAAAACCAAACAAAAACCAAAAAACAGCTTCTCTAAAAATCCTACCTCTAAATCTGAATTCTGGCTCCTCTTTTCAGTTTGTTTACAGGCAACACAGCTGGAAAAATCGTCTGGTTGATATGCTGACCAGCTAAGTACCAGAAGCAGCTTGAGTTGTTCTGTATTCGAAGATACACCCAAAACCTTGAGTGTAAGCTTTATCTTCTAATAGTACGGATGCAGCTATTCCTTCTTGAGTGACAGCTGTATCCATCTTGGAGGGTAGAAAGGCTTTGCAGAGGGGTCAGGCTGGATCAGTGGGCCAAGGCCAGTTGTATGAGGTTCATTAAGGCCAAGTATAGCATCCTGCACTTGGGTAACAATAACCTCATGCAGCACTACAGGCTTGGGAAAGACTGGCTGAAAATCTGCCCAGTGGAAAAGGACTTGGGAGTGCTGGTCAACAGTGGCTGAACATGGGCCAGTGTGTGTCCAGGTGGCCAAGAAGGCCAATGGTATCCTGGCTTGTAGAAAAACAAGAGTGGCCAGCAGGACAAGGGCAGTGACTGTCCCACTGTACTTGGCACTGGTGAGGCCATACCTTGAATCCTGTGTCCACTTCTGGCCCCCTCAATTCAGGAAGGACATTGAGGTGCTGGAGTATGTCCAGAGAAGGGCAGCAGAGCTGGTGAAGAGTCTAAAGAATAAGTCATATGACAAACAGCTGAGGAAGCTGGGGGTGTTTAGCCTGGAGAAAAGGAGGATCAGGGATGACCTTATTGCTCTGTACAACTCCCTCAAAGGAGGCTGTAGCCAGATGGGGGTTGGCCTCCTCCCAAGCAAAAAGTGGCAGGACAAGAGGACACAACCTCAAGCTGTGCCAGGGGAGGTTCAGGTTGGATATCAGGCTGAATTTCTTCATGGAAAGTGTTGATAAGCAGTGGAATGGAGTGCCCAGTGAGGTAGTGAAGTCACCATCCCCAGAGGTGTTCAAGAAATGACTCGTTGTGGCACTTAGTGCTATGGTCTAGTTCACAAGATGGCGATAGGTCAAAGGTTGGACTTGATGATCTTGGAGGTCTTTTCCAACCTAAATGACTCCACAATTTTCATATTCACTATTTGGTATGCAGGAAGGAATTAGAGCATTTTGAACTAAACAAGTAAGATTATGCTGCTAAAACCCTAATGACCACACCACTCATTTTACTGAGGATTATGTCAATCAAAAATAAAAGCTAATATTTAGGAAATCTGAGGTATATGCATACATGAGAAAGGAAGCATAGTTTTCTGTATGGGAAATGAATCATCTATTTATACAAGCTTTACGATACTCTACTGAATGGGTAACACACTGGTGTAACTATTTGCAGGTTGTTTCCGAATATAAAAATCTATTACTAAGTTACATTGCCAGAGAACATGTTTAGAATTTTATAGTTAAAAAAAAAAAAAAAACAAAACACTGCAAAGAAAATATTAATTTTACTTCTAGGACACCTGTTCACAAAATTACTTTGAAATAGTTATTTCTAAATATCCTTCTGCTGATTTTTTTTTGTTTTTCAATCCTGCATACGTGTGTTTGCCCTTTAGGCACATCTTTAATGCTTGGTTCTTCCCAGCATCTTCCTCACACAAAAGTATTTTAGATGATGTTTCAATTCAAGTGAGCTAAACTATAAAAGGTAATATTGTGCCTTGAACAAGAAAATTAAGAAATACAGATCTCCTGACTTTGAAATTCAATTATTTCAAGCACACAGCAGCAAACCAGAGGAAGATGTGTTTCTTGCATATATTTTTATAGGCTTTATCAGAGTATCTTTATACCAATTGTTTCATGGAAAACAATCTATTAACTATGCAATGTGAATAGTATTTTAAATTGCCTATTCTTCATTGCAATTTCTCTGTGTAGAGCCACTGACTGACTACATAATTAACATTACCCACAAGAAAGAAAAACTTTTATCTCACTAAAACTTGCTGTACTTGACTGCAGAAACAAGATGCAGGTGAACACATGCTTTAGACTAATCCTTCTTACAGTTTGTTTCAAGGGATGTTGTGACTCTTCACTGTTACAAATACTAGTTCTTAAAAATGAGTTCCAGTAACTTACCGCAGAGGTCTGCCTCCGGGCCTCTCAGCAGAAGGCTAAAGCTTCGACCAACAGTAGCACTAAAATGTGAAATGAAAGAAAATTAAAACCAAGAATTGTTATTCCCATAGAGCAATCACAGTAAGAGGTTTGAAGGCATATAGTTTGAGAAACTACAGTTCCTCTTAAAAATAAATAACCTGTCCATCAGTTTTATGTGTCCATGGCAGCAGGACTGTAAATATTACTAGAGGGAAACTCAGAGCCTTTGTTAGAGAATAATATATACCAAATATTATAAAAGTCCAGCAAGAAAAGTCCTTTAAGATTTTAAGAACAAAGACTCGATTTCTGGATTTGTCCTATTCATTAAATACTTTTTTTTCAATAAGCTAACAGTGGATTATAGTAAGTAGATCAAAATCAGTGGCTCCCAATATTGTTTTTGCTCTAGTAAACCTGTGCATCCTTACACAGCAAAAGGATGCCTAAGAAAAGTCCATGAAATCAGTATCCCACAATGGTCCAGCATATGTCAGTATAAGCAATAACACCACCTTGAAACCAACAATCCCAAAATTGCACTTTACTATAGCCCAGAGGTATTTGAAACCTTCCCATAGGCAAACCAAGAGCCCTCCAGTCGGCTGCCCTTCTCTCCTGTATCACAACAGCTACTCGCACTCAGCGTTGCCCGTGCCTTGGAGGCATCATTCACACTCTGCACATCCAGAGGCAGTGGCTCTGAACACAGCACACAGCAATCATGCTAATTCCTGGAACCAGCAGATAATTGCACATATGCTAATCACCCGCCATGAGGAATTTATAACCCTTCTGGATAGGGGAAGTACCAGAAGCAAACTGCCACAGCTAGAACTAATTCAGCTTCCTCCTCACTCTACCTTTGAAAAGCACTGACTGAACGTGCACTTGATC
Organism: Dryoscopus gambensis; assembly: GCA_013389985.1. Taxonomy (NCBI): domain Eukaryota; kingdom Metazoa; phylum Chordata; class Aves; order Passeriformes; family Malaconotidae; genus Dryoscopus; species Dryoscopus gambensis. The sequence goes on along the minus strand of WEIT01002012.1, from coordinate 9,167 downwards.
TGTCTATGAGCTGGAGCAGATCTACAGGATAGTCTTCCTTCAACCACAGAACAAAGTAGGAAGCAAGTGATCCAAATCACTAAAGATTTTTCCTTAAACAGAAGCTTGGATCCAGCAACTAAGCCCCAAAATTCCTCTATTCAAAAATCCTTCAAACACTTAATAATGCCCTTTCAAAATGTCTGAGCAACAGCATCTCATCTAAAGCAATATTAAAGATAAACCAAAGAAATCAAACAGAATCTCAGAGTTGATGGAAAAGACCTTTAAGGTTATAAAAAAATACACTGCAATTCTACTTCCTGTCTACTTGCTTGCACAAGCCACACCACACCTTCAAATGTCATGCTAGGAGGGGCCAGTATTAATCTTTACCTAACTGATCTAAGAATAGAAGTAATTTTCTTGGGTTTAACCGGAACTAGTATCTACAAATACTACGTTGTATTTGTATGTAATATATGTATTGTATACATATATTACTTATGTTGGAAGAGCATCCTGACTCTCACAGAAAAATAAACAGGAAGGAATAGACGGTATCTTACTCCTTAACTTTGTCCCTGAATATATTTCCTTTAGGAAACCATGTAATGAGAGCATTTCATCCTAAATCGAATTAAGGTAAAAAAAAAAAAATTAAACGCCATCCCAGATACGTGTAGAGTTGAGATTTTAGTTTTATTACCCCTAACACTATGGCTTCCCTTTAGCATTCAATTCTGGAGAAACATTCAGCATAAAAGAAGGCTGTACAAACACTGTGGTACCAATTCTGCTACTTTGGAATTATGGCAGATGACATTTAATAATAGCTTAGTTATTCAGCCTACCAGAAATAGATTTTTACTTTTGATAGCTGAACTGAAATTAGTCTAGCAGTCACCTATAATGAACCTGTATAGATTAATTGTAAGATATTTAGCACAAACATACTTGTTGCAAAACCACTGCATTCTTCCTAACACCACAATGGATGAACAAAAATACCTCTGTCTCTTACTCCTCGAACATCTTTCCTGCATTTTTTTCTTCTAATGCTTGTTGGTGTTCTGCATGCACTTTGAAACATCTTACCTCTGTGATTATACACATATAAAGTTAAAATTTAAAGCTCAAATTGAAAAAAAGAATAGCTGGGGTTTTTGGACTACATTTACTTTTAATAAACAAACTTTCTACGCCACCACAGAAATATCTTTAACCCAAACCTTCAGGGACATAATCCTCGAGGAAAATAAATGTAAGTGTTGGAGGTGGGGCAATACACATTACTTTAAGGATACTTAAGGTACTTTGAAGACAAGAGTATGTAAACAAAAGAAGAGGTTTCGCATTTTAAAACTTTTCCCTAGTGGAAGTGTAAATTATGACATCATGAAAGTTATCTAAGGTTTGTCTTTTATATATTATGCAACTGCAGTGAAGAAAGCAAACAACCACCCACTCAACCAGCAGCTCAGAAAGAACAGCATGTGGTTTTCAGGAACGACGCTGACTCTCGACAGCCTCCTCTTCCAGAGGTAAGAGTGTTTTTCAGCGTGGCGTTTACACCGCCACAGAGACCGGCGCTGCGGACTCAAACCTTCAGGCCTACAGCTCTAACTTCACCGAGTTCCACTACCTGCGGGACGGCGGATGGAGCAGCGATTCCTCGATCCCCGCAGCAGCAGCAGCTGGCAGCGCGCTCCGTGTCCCGGCGCAGGAAGCGGGGCCGTTTCACGCGAGGAACGGCTGGGACAGCAGCCGCCCGCAGCCCTACCCTGCCCTGCAGCCCCAGCCCCAGCCCCAGCCCCAGCCCCGCACG
>WEIT01002011.1:245519-283729 GCA_013389985.1 Dryoscopus gambensis | reverse complement strand
TTTTATGGTGTCAAATAATGTGCATTGTCTGGGTTCTGGTCTTTTTGCACAGACATAAATCTTACTCCCCCAGGCTATTTTACAGTAAGAGCACAGCCATCATGCAGGAGTGCCTGGAGTCCAGGAAAACTTTTGCCAGGAAGCCAGAAACCGTGCCTGGAGTTTTGTCTGGGGATTGATTGCATTTTGGAAACTACCCATACAAACTGGGGCCAGTTGGCAATGAATTTAGCCATAAATTGAGTCATATTTAGCTCAGGTACAATTTGTGGCAGCTGTATTAATGATTCTAAGATGGGGAAAAGAGCAAAAACAAAGCAAATCACTGTACTCCCGATTGCTGGGTTTCACAGAACCCTAAAAGCTCTGCTTATTCTTCAGTTTTAAGTAGGTATTCTCTATTACTTCATGTCAAATAACATTAGTGGTAGTTGCTTGTGAGCCTTTGTAAATACTTTTTTTTCCCTTTTAACTCTCATTAAATCTGCTCTGAGCAAGCTTTTATGACATTAAAAATGCGGTGTCAATTTGTACACATTGAAACTGTGATGAAAAGTATTTGCAGTGTACATAGTAGTAATTTATTTTTAAAAACTTAATCAGTTGCAGCTCTGACATAGCTAAAGCTTTAAACTTGTTTTGTGGCAATGATTATCACATTTCTGTTTTTCCCAAACATTTTTTGCTTCACAGCTGTGTTGTGAGTTACTGTTAAATAATTGCTAAAATTTAATTCGTTTCTGATGAGTTACAGGAGAGACCAGCATGGATTTAAAATGTTACTATAGGTAATAAAGCACGCAAAGGGTATTTTTCCTTTATTTTGCTCTCTTTGCTTGTGTGGCTGAAGTTTCTACTCACCCACTTTGCGGATAAGTGCAGTATCTTCTGAGAAAGTTACGGCTGTGCTGGATGGAGAAGAGAGAGCTGGAATGCATTTCCCCTCATTTTTAGTTAGCTTCTGAATTTAGAGACTGTCCTTATGAAGACATATTTAAGATGCCGGGCCTTGTCAGCACCATTGAGAAACTGTGTGTTTTCCCATGAGCTAAATCAGTACCTGTTATCTGCCCTGCTATAAATAATGGCAACCAGAGACATGCTCTTTGCTTTGATAAAAACCTGGGTGTGAGAGTCCCACACGCTGCTGAAAACCTGACCTCACCTAACTACATGTAGTAAACACTAAAAGTGCATTTTCTCCCGTAGGGACTCTTAGCTGCAAGAGAACCATTGCTTTGCTGTTAGCTTAGTGTAATAAACATTTTTAATAGCACAAAGTCAGGGGCAAGTAGTCTTGTTTCTTCAAATCCTTCAATGAGTTTAACAATCTGGTTGCCAGAAAAACAAGGCTTTGCTCATAAACTCTCCAGGTTTGATATGAAGACAAAGACAACTGTTTGTTCTTCTCTGGGGAGAAAAAATAAATTGTCTGGTTTAGGTTCTCCCACTGCCCTCAAGCTTTATTGCAAAGACATTGGGATTTGAAAATGACTTTTTCTGAAAGGATGTGGACAAGTTTATACATGTGGACTGTTTGCCACAGTGATCACAGTGAATGCTCACAGGCTGTTGGAATTATTTGACTCTGTAGCTAGCCAGCTACAAAAAAATCTGCACAGTCTTTATGAAAAATCATAAATTCAACCCCACTTGGTAGTACTTAAAAGTTATTTTTCAAATGCCTTCTGGTAAGTCTTCACTCTTTCTAGGGTGTCTTTTCCATCTGTTTTTTCTTGTAAAGCTTATGTGCCCCAGAATAATTTCCTTCTCCTTGCTCCACCTGGACTTAACTTTCTTGTCTGACATTGATGAAATTGTTCTCTAGTCCCATAGCCCCCAGGAAACAACAGCAATTTGATATTTGCTGGTAGAAAAGTTGCCAGGCTGATGTTTGAGAGCAATTCATGAAGGAAATAATTTCCCAGAGCACACCCTTTGCTGATGGGCAACAGAAGTCAGACACCTAAAACCCAAAGGAGCTTTTACAAAACCCAACTGGAGCCCTGGAGAGCAGTTTGGGCATGTTGGGCCCATTTTTCATCAGTCAGTCTAAAAGAGTATGTGTAAGAGTCACTTTTGTTAGCTATTTGGCAGAGGGAGAGAGGGAAAAAGTATGAAAGGAATCCTAGAATCCTGGAATCATTAAGGTTGGAAAAAACCCCTACAATTACTGAGTCCAATGGTTAACAAAATGGATGCAGACAAACAGGGTTTAAATGCTTAAATTGCCAACTGAGTAAAATCAAAGCACCTAAACCCAAGGTTTGTGTCCTGGAAGAATCTGGACAGCTGTGGTCCAGATCTCGGGCATGGCCCAGCTTTGGAGGTGCTGTGGTTTGTGCTCAATTTCAAGTTTCCACAAATGCAAAAGTTTGTATTTTGAGAGTGCTGTGCCTGCTGCAGTGCCTGTCTCCCCAGGGGGATTCATTCTGCTTCTCTGGAAGCAGCTGTGTGATCGATAAGGGTAAAGGTTTAGCACAGCTACTGATTGAACAATGAACACAGGCTCAGAAGGTGGGGGTGCCTTGTGTGGGATGTCCATAGCCCCTCTTTGAGGATTCCTGTACAAGAAATTAGAGATCCAAGGTCGAGTCTGTCCTCTGAGGAAGTCCAGCCTTCCTCTCCTCCTCCTTTGGGCCACATTCTCATCCCATGGTGATTGATTTTCTGGCCTGTGGATTGCACCCCGTAAGTGCTGCAGAAAAAGAGAAAAGAAAACACGACTCAATTGCACAAGAGTGATCCTGAGTACACCTTGATGGTCTTGGAAGTCTTGCTGTTGGTCAGTAGCAGAGCAGAGGAGGGTGCAGACTTTGGGGTGTTCCTGCAGTGCTGCTCACACAGGGCAGTGCCATTCTCATTGTCAGTTGTCTCCTGTCACTTGTTTCGTTTCCCTAGAAAAGAGGATGTGTCATACATGAAGAAATCGAACCTTGTGCTGAATCATGTTGGTGATGGCCCAGAGGAAGCAGAAGTCCTCATCAGAGACAAAAAGCACAATAGGAAACCTTCCTTTCTCAAGGCTTTGTTGAGAACCTTTGGGCCATACTTCTTAATTGGCTCCTTCTTCAAGCTGATACAAGACCTACTCTCTTTTGTCAACCCTCAGCTGTTAAGGTTGGTTTACTGTGTGAGTAATTTCTATTTACAATCCCTGTGGAGGCTTGGCTTTGGCACAGGGTGTTTGTTTTTGAAATGCAGAATTAGTTTCCCTCACAGTGCCACATGTGTGTGCTCCCTCACCTCCCCACTGCAATGCTGTGAGACCGGAGTTCTTTGTTGTGGACTCAGCTGCAAATTGAACAAGCTTCACTGAAATGCACCATTTGCAAATCTCCCATCACTGGTGGGCAGCTTTGAATTACAAATTACCTGTTGCTCTGTCCTGCAGTCCAAAGCAATTTCTCCCCATTTCTAAAGGATTAGCTGTGAAATCTAAGTGAAGCACTGCTGGCTGGGTCCAGTGATCTCTGGACGTCTGATACCTTCATGTGTATGGTGGTCACAGCTATGGCATGACTTGATGTGCAGATGATGTATGATGCTCCAGTATGTGGTGCTCTGGCTATGCTGCTGTCATCTGGGAAAGGTTTTGGACCATTCAGATGAGTTCATGTGCTCTTAGTTGTGCTCAGCAATGAGAATGTGAGAGACATAGTTGCAATGAATTTCCATGTGAAAGAAAATTATTGTTGTATTAAAAACAAAACAAACAAACCCACAGACAAAGAGTTCATGAGGGAAGTGGTCTGTCCTGAAATTCTCTTTGTATCAGGAAGATCTCTACCTCCCATCTCCAGGGGGGCCTGTTGCTCAGCCTGATCCATAAAGCAATTTGCACAATCCCCACATTTTTTTCTGTATTAGTATTATTCTTAAAGTGAAGAATTCACCAGATAATCATTAACTAGGAAGAAAGCAACAGTGGAATTATCAGCATTTCTATCAAACAATTATTAATGGAAAAGCACATAGTCCTGTTAATGCATGAGAGAGGAAGGGAGCTTGGATGGAGGTCATAGGTGGATGTAGGGAAAGGGAGAAGGGAAGGCTCTGCTCCTATTTGAGTATCTCTCAAAATAACCAGTGTTCTGAGATCATGTTGTTCTGTGGGTGGTTTGTGACATACCCAGAAATTTGCTAAAAAGAGGGTCTGACTGAGTATGGTGACATTTAATAGCTGACAGTCTTAGAGCCCCTGGTGAAGAGGAGGCTGCTGGCTGCCTCCTGAGAACACATTAAGTATAACCTATTCTGGGAATTTCTCAAATTTGCCTAAATTCCTGAATATGTTTCAGTGATATCTCAAGGCATATTATGGGGAATTTCTTCTCAAGTCTAAATTCCTGCAGTCTGGGAAAATGCCCTTCTAATGCTAAGGGAAGATGGAAAAGCCATGGCTGTCTGGCAGGCTGCATGTAAGATAGTTGTGTGTTTCTAAAAAGATTGGTGAATCCCTGGGTCTACCAGGAAGAAGTTTTCCTGAAGCTGTTCACTTTTGCAGCATGAATGAATAGAGCAGTGCAGAAATAAGATCTCTCTGGACTGGAAGAAAGATGTAGCAACCTCATGCTTCTACCACAAAGCTTTGGTTGCCTGATTTGTAGTTTCCGGGTGCATTTTTCTCCTGCTGGTTGTTTGAATCATGGAGCCAAATCTCTGTTTCTTGTATATTTTGACAGTTCAGTATTCTGGTCAGTAGGCTGAAATCACAAATGTGATCTTTGAGAGCACTGGACATGGCCGTGTGTCCCTCTCCTTTGTTTGCTATGTGTCAGTGTGCAGCTCTGGCAGCGAGAGCAGCTGTGAGGAGTAAGAAAGGGCTTATCAATAAAATATGCTGTAGCCAGCTTAATGGTACCATTTTACAAAAAAAACAGGAGTGAAGAACTCTTTATGCATACATCCAGGAGGATGTCTTTTAATTTAGCTTTTTTTTGTGAGAAACACCCCAGGCAGAAGCACTCAGGCTGCTTGAAGAGGATTTGGGTAAGAAGCTAGTTTTGCCTGCTCTGCTGCACTGCCCTACTCTGTCCTATCATTCACCTCCTGCCCTGGGGGACTGCCTAACAGAGCTCAGACAGTCAGCCATGTGTTTAAACCCTGAATCTCAGGGGAAACCAAGAGTTTCTCTTCATATTTCATTTTCAGGCTTGTTTACAAATGGGCTTTCTCACTTACAGAGCTGGAGGTTTTCCTGTTGGATCTTTGCAGTGTTGTTCGACTGAAATCATAACTCAGCCTGTGTCCTGGAGAGCTGTTTGCTTTTTGTGGTTAGAGAGAGGATGTGGCAGGATGCTATAGTTGGGAGAAGCTGTGTTATGTCCCATTAAATTTGCTGTGTGTTTTTTAAATTTTTGTTTCTTTTTCCTTTTCCTTCCCTAATCTACTGACAAACAGTGTATTAATCGGCTTCATTAAGAACAAAGACGCCCCAGCCTGGTGGGGATTTTTGATTGCAGCTCTGATGTTTATCTGTGCTGTGCTGCAGACACTCATCCTTCACCAGCACTTCCAGTACTGCCTTGTTACTGGGATGAGGCTGAGGACTGGGATCACTGGAGTGATATACCGAAAGGTAAGGCTGGAAGCATTTTGTGGGCTGGAACACCAGTGTAGAGCCAGACAATTGGTCTCAGTTCTCACATATTTAGGGAAGATTAGGCATGTTGGAGAGGAGTAGCCTCCTGGCAAAAAAAAGACTGGGGGTTTGGTGAGTTTTTAGGAGTACCTCTTTCATACTTCACGGCATTTTCCAGTGATCAGTACTGTAATATGAGTGTTCTGGTAGGTTACTAGACACACCAATACTGGTTCACTTTAAATGCTGAAAGAGGAGAGACTTATATTAGATGTAAAGAAGAAATTCTTCCCTGTGAGGGTGGTGAGGTCCTGGCACAGGGTGTCCAGAGAAGCTGTGGCTGCCCCATGCCTGGAAGTGTCCCAGACCAGGTTGGATGGGGCTTGGAGCAGCCTGGGATAGTGGAAGGTGTCCAATGGCAGGGAGGTGGAACTGGATGTTCTTTAAGGTTCCTTCCCACCCAAACCATTCTGTGGTTTGGAAGAGGGATCCAGGAGAATAGCATGTTTATGCTATGAGTGGATTAGACCAAATGAGGTTTTCTTCAGAGTTCTACATACTGCTTGAGCTGGAGATGCTCATAAGCAAAACCATTTCATGAGCTCTTGTTCCTTGGAGGTGTAAGGTGAATTATTTTATTCTTTTTGGAGAAGCACATTCTTGGACAATGTTGTTTTGCTAATAATTGGGGATTTGTTCTCCATGTGTATGAAGATTGTGAATGCACTGAAGCTCTCTCTGTTGTCAGTCCTTAGCTATCACAAACTCAGCAAAGCGCTCATCTACTGTTGGAGAAATTGTCAACCTGATGTCAGTGGATGCCCAACGTTTCGTGGACCTGATGACTTTCCTGAACATGTTGTGGTCTGCACCACTCCAGATATTTCTAGCTTTGTATTTCCTCTGGCAGGTACAGACATTGTCACAATTTTACTCATAATGCATCTAAATGATGTGCAAGCTTTTTCTTTTTCTTTTTTTTAATTTGTCAATTTGACCCTCCACTGCATTTTTTACAAACTTTAAATGTTCTATCCTGTAGTAAAATAGCATTTACTGCTGTACACCCTCACTTAGTGTCTTAATTGTTTTGTTCAGCTGATAGGCCAGATGGGCATTTGAAGCAGAACGTTTCCTTTGTCTTTCCCCTGTCTTTACTATTATACTTTGATGGGCTCGATCTTGGACTCCTGTTCCCAGTAGCTGATACAAATGAGAGCTTGAAGGAAATGATTTAGAGACCAAACCAAGCAAAAACCTGGAAATAGGAAGTGTCATGTGTATCCTGCTACATAAAGAAGTTTTGTGCAAGTCAGTGTGAAACAAATCTCACCTAGAATAACCATAATTTTTCCTTTGCTATAGTGACATTGTTTCAGGTTTATTCCAGGTTCAGTTTGAACACTGGCTTTCAGACTTAAAATGTTTCTGTGCAATTAATGTCTTTTACTGCATAAAACAGTAGCACCAACTTAACCATACTGATTTCAACTCAAAAGCCATTAAATTGCAGCAGTTTTGAGTTACTGCTCTGCTGGAAGCTGAGCTCTGGTAGCCAGCAGTTTGTATGCTTGTACTCACACTGAGGGTCTGGGTTAATTCTGTAATTACAGTTCCCTTGATCAGAGAAAAATCAAGAGACAATTTCCTATCACTGATACCAGCATAATAATAATAATTACAATAATTCTTCAGAGTGGTTATTTTTCTGTCTCCTCTTCACAGTTGTTCTGTGGAATCACAACATATCACTGCAATAAGTTCAACTTTTCAACATTGATATCTGTTTCTATCACTTGTTCTTGTTTTAGTGCTGACCGTAGGGAACACTCAGGTACAACAACTTACTCTTTCTTTTTAAATCAAGACTTTAGGGCCTTCTGTGCTGGCTGGAGTTGCTGTGATGGTCTTACTTATCCCGTTTAACTCTGCAATAGCGATAAAAACTAGAGCATTTCAGGTAAAGTACCAGCAGAGGAGGTAATGTTATATGAATTGGCAGCTGTGCTATGAGAAATGAAGACATCAGGGGTTGCTAATAAGATGCCATTTGCAACAATTTACTTATGAGTAAGAACAAACTGATATATTTAATAGCTGTATCCTCTTAGATACTTTTCCCATAGTGAATTGAATGCAATTTAAGGGAAAGGTGTGTCGTTGAGACAGTGGCTTCTTCATACCCCTGGAGCAGCTTTTGGGATTAGCAAGAGATTTCTTTGTCTCCATAGCCCTTCACCTGGTATCCTCCTCTAGGAATATATAGAGAAAGGGCAAATAAATGCTGTTATTTAAGCTGCAAATGAATGTTTTCAGAGGTGGCAGCTAAAGCCTGACAGTTCAAGTTTTATGCTAAAAGCCAGTGTTGATGTTCACTGCTACTGAGCTGGGCCAAATTTTGTCTATTATCTTAAGGTAAAATGGTCCTTTATTCCTTTCTTTGTAGTCTTAATTGTCTCTAGTCAGGGAAAGCTGAAAAAATACCAATATAACAGTGCCCTCTGGCTTTGTGCTAGAAAAAAATCTAATAACTGGCTTGTGCTATGCAGCCTATCAGACTGTTTGGAAGATTAAAAAAAATTAGAAGTTAATCTGTTGGTGCAAAAAAAGGTAAGAGTTGGAAAATTAATACAAATTATGACATTGAAGCACAGCCTTAGTAACAGAGCTATATTATTATATGCCTTAAAGAGACATACAGGCTTTTTAAATCTCTTGTATGCTGACATGTCAGTAGTAACATTCCTTTTCTCCCTTGCGCATTATGAGATGCTCAGAGCTGCATAACTTTGTCTATGTTTTGTCTATAGATTTGAGCAGGGATGTTTTCATTTTAATAACTGAATGAAGCACTGTATTTTCATACATAGGAAAAAAACCCTAGGAGTAGCCACAATTTTCAAGGGATGAGAAATACAACTGAGCAAACAAGGAAGAAAAAAACCCTGAAGAAATCAAAAGAAGTGGTAGGGTAGTATTTTTGTGAAGTGCCTGAATCTTTCTTTAAGATGGTTTAAAAATGTAGCCCTTAAGAGTGAAGATGAGTGGAAAGCTTTTGTACTCCTCTTTCCAGGCATTTCCTTTGATTTGTGGTGTCTTTGGAGATATTGACTTGCACAATAAGCTGATAACAGTCTGGCTTTCTGTAATTACCTTTTGCATCCTCTTCAGAAACAGCCCAAGGGCCACCACAGCTGTGAGACATATGTTGAAAGCTTTTCTGTAGTCCTGGCTGTGACTCTCTGTCTTCTGTGTTTACCTTTAACCCAGGTGGAACAAATGCGATACAAAGACTCCCGCATTAAATTAATGAATGAGATCCTGGGTGGCATCAAGGTGCTGAAGCTCTATGCTTGGGAACCATCCTTTTCAGAAAAGGTCCTAGAGATACGGAAGAATGAGCTGAGAGTTTTGAAAAAATCTGCCTATCTCAACTCTTTGTCCACCTTTGCCTGGATCAGTGCACCCTTCCTGGTAAAATGAATTTGCGTGGCCCTCTAAGCTGTACAAGTGCACCCTTGTAAGGATAAGTCTGAGGGTTTCTGCTTGCTAATGTACATAGGAATAAAATGTAAATACTTTTTGAAGAAATTATTCACATGCTTTGACTCGAAGTTCCCTGTTCTCAAGAGCCCTTTTCTTAATCAGTATTAAAGTATTTTGTCATAAAGCCTGCCAGTGGAAGCTGGGAATAGCTGTCACAGGAGAATTTCCAACCACTTCAAAGTACTTCCCATAACAAATTGAAACTAGAATTTGAAACTTCAGAAAGATCTGTGAATAGCAAAAATAGCAAAGTAAACTTTAATTGCATCAGTCAGGACAAGGAATGTCTTTAGCTCTCATTTCTACCTTTGTGTTACAGTGCTCTGCTTGTTTTAGTGAGATGGAGTTGTTAAATTATTCTACAGCCCAAAGAAGAGATTGATTTAATGTGAAAACTAAAGCCCAAATGATAACATTGCCAACTCTGAAATGCTTTTTCCTCAATTTTGTCTTTTCCTCTATTTTCCACTTCACTGGACTGTGGTCCCTTTTGCAGAAAGGGTTTTGATGAATTAAACCATTCAGATAAGTCCTTGGTCAAAACTATTCCCAGCCAACTTTTCTCGAGATCAAAGGCCCAGCCTGCAGGAATGATCTGAACAGCCTGGAGGTCCTGCCCTTTTCATGGTTCCTTAAAGTCACTGCACCTCCTTCAGTGCACATTCCTGTTCCTGCTCACTGTGAGTTTGGTGCACAGGATGGTCCTTCCACAGTGGATGGCCCCTGTCATAGAGCAAGCCAGCAAATAACTTGGATTCCACTCCCTTTTCTATTGAGCAGTGAGTCTTGTTTGCTTAGCCTGCAGTTTACAGTGGGAAAATTTGCTTGGGTGGAGCTGGAAGAAACCACCACCTGGTAACAGCTTTTCCTTTTTATTTACCCAAGACATGTAATTCACCTCTTGAACCTCTTAGTTCAACTGAATGTAGCCATTAGAAACCTGAAAGTTCTTTTATTCTGTGTGCCCTTTTTTTTTGTAGCAACTTGTCCATAGGACTTGTCATTCTTAAAGCATGTTGAAAAGGTCAGAAACAAGGAATTTTCCCGGTTTTGTGGTTGATACTTGTATTTCCAAGATGCCTGTCAGGCTTGAGTGCTTCTAAAATGTCAGAATATACCACGCATCTTGCAGTAAACTCCCTTTCTGGCTTTCAGGTAGCTCTGACAACATTTGCTGTGTATGTCTCTGTGGATGAGAAGAATGTCCTGGATGCAGAAAAGGCTTTTGTCTCCCTATCCTTGTTCAATATCTTGAAGTTTCCCCTCAGTATGCTTCCACAAGTCATTAGCAACATTGCACAGGTAAGGAGAGCCTGGAGCACGGGTTGTTCTGAAAAATTTGAGCAGAAAGAACATATCCTTCATTTCTGGAATGCAGAGATCCCTTGCATCTGCCTGTTAGCTGGTTTAATATCCTTTCTTTCCTGCTACCCTGCATTGGAAAGCCTGACATCTTCTGAGTGAGCCTGTCTGTGTAAATTTTGCTTTGCTCAGATAAACTCAGCTTGGTGTGAGAAATTTCACAGTTAAAAGCTTCAATTTCAGCATAAGACTCATTGCAGGGAAAGAATGAGTCACTCTTCAGTAAGCCCACGGCGGGAAGCTCGAGGCATTGTGCATGCTTTCTTTTTCAGTAGTAAGAGCAGTAAGTCCTTATTAAAAGAATGATGAAATAACACCACATTCTTTTCTTAGACAAGTGTTTCCCTAAAGAGAATTCAGCAGTTCCTGAGTCATGATGAACTTGATCCAAATTGTGTGGAAACAAAAGTGATTGCACCAGGTAAAGATGTTGATATTTTTCTAAACTATGCTCGTGCAGCAGACGTATCTCTTTTGGACTGGTTGAGCTATGAAAAAAGGCAAAAAGAAAATAACAATGGTAATCTTGGGTTTAAAAAAAAAAGGAAGAAACTGCTGCTCTGAAAAGTATGTGTTTAGTTTTCAGGCTATGTGGAAATCAGAAAAGTTTCTGGCCATATTTTTGAGCTGATTTTGGGCCTGAGTTTGCATCTGCAATGTACTGGACGCTACCAGCAGTGAATGTGGAGTGCATCCACTGACTATGGACAGCAAGACTTGTTCAAACCTTTCACACTGCACAAATGCTCAGGAACTTTGTGAACAGTTTTGATCACTTCTGTTCAAAACAATATCCTAAAACAATTGAGCAAGCCAGATGGTCTCGAAAAAATGTGTTTTATCACGTAATAGTGGCTTGAAACTTGTGTGTGATGCTGTAGACAGAGGAAGAGGGATGGCTGCGTGGTTGTCATGCAATTACTGTTCTACCCCACCCCACCAGGAGGCAAAGAAAACCTGTGAATCTATAACTTGTTAAGTGTGGCAAGCAAAAAGCTGCAGAGTGTCAAAGTTAATCTGATATATCAACGTCAATGGCATGCATGGTCTCCTACTGACTTGAAGGCGGTTTCTGAAGTAAGGTTGTGCTGATGCTGAACAGCACATGTTGGGAGCAGCCCCACCAGGGCAGGGTGAAGCAGGGCATCTTTTCAGCTTCCTAGATTGGTCAGGTCATAGTCTATAGTTTAGGCTGCAGTCAGTTATTTTCTCTCTGAACAAGCCTGTCTTGTGACCCACAGGCATGAGCCTGTGCTTCCCATGCCTGCAGAAAAGGGAAGTGCAGTGTGTGTAAATAAAGATCCCTCTGTCAGCCTGTTCTTGGTTGTGCTGTTGTGTGTAACACATTTCCTGCTCCTCTGTTGTTGTGTTTTTGCCACACAGGCAATGCCATCAGTGTAAGAAATGCGACGTTCAGCTGGGGAAAGGAGCTTAAGCCAACACTGAAAGAGTAAGATTTCTTTGTGCAGTTGCAATACGACATCTGCCCGGTTCCTACCTCCTGGGAGTTCTGTTTGAAAGGTGTCTGGTAAAAACCATGCATCATATGTCAGCATCTCTTCTGCCTTTAAAACATGGAGCTAACCCTTGTGCCTTGTGGTCTTTAGGCTTTATAGAACAGGGCTGTAAGGCTTTACCTCCACAGCAACCAGCATAAAATGGTTACCTATTGAAAGACAGGCTACATGAATTCCTTAAATAGACTTTTTTTTTACTGCAGCATTGGACAAATCAAATTGATCTGATGGATTTTGAGGACAGTTGAGATGTCTGTGTTTCGACCTAGGTGTGCCAGCAGTGGTCTGTTCCTTGAAGAGTCTTGTGGCAGATTCATCTTTGTGGCATTGGAAGGGCCATCTCCAGAATGTGGGGGTGAATGTTTTGTGCGTTTGCCTATTTGAATGAACACAAACAAAATTTGCCTGGAAGCATATATTCCTTCTGTTATGCATCAGGATCCGTGTAAACAGAAGTCTGGCTTGGTTTGGTTAGTGAAAAGCACTTTGATGGCAAAGAGACTGTGTTCATCAGTCATTTTTGTATCAGTTCACCTTCAGGACCTAAAGCACTACCTTTAAGAACATAGTGGGGAAAACAGTAAAGGATTTTGATTGGGAAGCCCTTTTTTTCTTGTGTCATTGTGAGCCCTATTTACCAGCACTGGAAATACAATTCTAAAGTAGTTTGAACATTTTTTTAGATGGGATGTATTCACTCACTACTTTTGAACAATTGCTTTTGGTTTTAAAATCAAACCCCAAAATACTTCTAGAAGATTGGCTGCTTTCAAAATGCTTATTAACCCAAATGACTTGCAGATGGATTGATACAACACAGAAAGGAGTCTTAGAAGGCTTATTAACAATCCTACTGCTTTTGCAACCAGCAAGATAAATTATGCTGAGTTTTCATTTGCTTCTCAGGTTCTGGTTACAGTTGATTGTATGCAAGAAAAGGAGGAGAAAACCAGTGACCAAGCTTTGCATATTACATCCAGTCAGGCTGTGATCATGTATTTCAGCCCTGGTTTAAAGACCTCTGATTTTTTCAGTAAATTAATGTTCAATTAATTTCCAGCCTGTTTCCTCCACAGTATAAATATGTTGGTCCCCAGTGGTTCTTTGGTTGCCATTGTTGGCCATGTTGGCTGTGGAAAGTCTTCTCTGGTGTCTGCTCTCCTGGGTGAGATGGAAAAGCTGGAAGGAGAAGTGGCTGTGAAGGTTGGTATTGTTTATGAAACCATTTAATGATGGTAGGGAAACGTGCTGCTTATGCCTGCCCTTGCTTAGAATGCACCTCAGGCTCCAGAGGGAATTCTAGTTGCTCCTCTGGCAGCTTGTCTGCGTGTTTGAGTTTTGCCCGCTTTTATATGAAATTACTTTCCTGATTTGATCAACGATACATGAGCAGCTAGCACACATATACATATAATGTGAATGTATAGGAACCAGGAGCTATATATGTGCTGAAGATCTTATCCAGAGCTGTAAGCATGAATTCCTGCCTGTTACTAGTCAGAGGTTGTCTCTCTCTCCCTGTTTTCTAGGGTTCTGTTGCTTATGTGCCCCAACAAGCCTGGATCCAGAATGCCACGCTGAAAGATAACATTTTATTTGGTCAAGCTCCTAATGAGGAAAAATACCAAAATGCCCTGGAGGCCTGTGCTTTAAAAACTGACCTGGAAGTGCTGCCAGGAGGAGATCAAACTGAGATAGGAGAGAAGGTAATTTTTTAGGTTTTTTTTTTTTTTTTTTTTTTCCAAGTCAGACCTGCCTGGTGAATCCTGCTCTAGCTAAAGAGAGAATACTGTAAAGTCAGCACTTGATTTGATTTGATTTAATCTTCACAATGGCATCCGTGCTACAATCAACACCAAAACATGCAGGGCAGTTCTCTGGAAAGCATTTGGACTTAAACTTTTTCCTAACTTTATGCTTGTTTGTGTATTGTGATGCAGAATTACACATCCAGCCCTGGAAGATCAGAGTACCCTCTATTTGTCCTGAATTGTAAAGGTGCATCTGTCCAGAACCACTGAAGGCCTTCCTTTTCCTCTAGGGATAAAAAGGGAGGGAACATGTGGTTGTGCTTCAAGTGGAAAAAAAAATTATATGCTCATCCCTTAACACATTTTAGTGAGAAAGATTTACACCTGTAATTACCAACAAAGATATTCTTTTTTCATAGGCCAGTAAGTTTGAGCTAGATTTCATGAAATGGCATGGAGATGTGGATTTGCGTGTAAAATGAAAGATGTGGAAGATGTTCCAGGTGCCACAACCCTGCTTTGAAATTTGCATTTTAAATCCTGATTGACAGTTTTGCTTTTTATAGTTTTGTGTTTTAACAGCTCCCTTTAGGAGCTTATTAAAAAGAGACTTACTCCATCTCCAGATCACTGGGTGAGTGGAAAGTTTGGCAGTGAACAGGCAGATCTAGAGGCATTCTGTGCCTGTCTCTGGGTGGGTTATTCTCTCCAGCGTCTCATGTTTCAATTTAGCACCCGAGTGCTGGGCTGGGTGAGAACCATGAGAAGTCAGAGCATTTGTGCGACAGGTTGTGTTCTCTCATGTCTCCCTCCAGGGCATCAACTTGTCGGGGGGGCAGCGGCAGCGTGTGAGCCTGGCCCGTGCCGTGTACAGCAGCTCGGACATTTTCCTGCTGGATGATCCCCTGTCCGCTGTGGACTCGCACGTGGCCAAGCACATTTTCGACAAAGTCATTGGCCCGGATGGGGTCCTGAAGGGAAAAGTAAGCTTGGGTTTAGATCCCCTTAGAAACGCACACAAACTCAGGAACGCTGAAGCTGTTTCACGACCCAGGCCTGAGTGCCAGCTCATTCCTGAATTTCTGTGTGTAGCTGGCAATGTGGGCACCTTTCCTTACAGCCCGGGCTGTGGTGAAATGCTGCTCACACAGGCCCAGGAACGCTGTGGTCTGGTCAGAACGTGTAGAGGCAGAAACCTGCCCTGTCTCTTAAAATCCCTCCTGTGAGATCTCCAAAAAACAAGGCATGTGCTGGAACTTGCACAGGCTGGTGGTGTTGTTACTCCGAGGCAGCGCAGCCAGGAAGCTGCACAAAATACGGATGTTACAGAGGACTTTGGCAGCAACAACCCAAACTCCAGTGGCTTTGCTGCACCTACCACTCCTGCTATCATCTTCTCAGATCATCTCAGAGCTCAAAAAGGAAGGGCTGCAAAGAAAATCAGCATAAGGGAAGGAGGGAATAATAATTCAGTGTGTTTACTTTCCTCTGTGTTTTTGTCAGCAGTAGGAGCACAGCGAGTTCATGTACGTATTTCCAAGCTGATTTGCCTAACATGGACAGTGTTATTTCACTGGGTGTTTCACCTTGACACAATAATTCATCCCTGTCCCAAAAATGTGATAGTATTTGGCTTGCTGAATACTGTCAGTCCCCACAGTGCAACTGAGGGATTTGTGGTTTTTTCCTTTTCCCTATCCAGACCCGAATCCTGGTGACCCATGGCATTAGCTTCCTACCTCAGGTAGACCATATAATTGTCCTGGTAGATGGCAAAATCTCTGAAATGGGATCTTACCAAGACCTTCTGAAACAAAACAAGGCCTTTGCAGAATTCCTGCGGAATTATGCACTGGATGAAGACATTGAAGAGGATGAACCAACAAGTACAGTATTGTTTTTTCTTAAAGCATGTCTTTTTTTGTCAACAAGATGTTTTCTCTGTAAAGTGTCCCTGGTTCTTCATGGCAACCTGGCATTTGCCTTTCTGTACGACCGTGAAAGTTATTGTCCGTGGCCAGGTCTGTATTACTGAGAAATCTTTTCACAAATTTCTTTCAAAATTTAATGTGGTTTGTCCTAGAAAAAAGCAATTCTTGTCTTAGAAATTATTTTAGACTTGGGAATTTATTTTACAATTAGCAAAGTCAAGAAGACAGAGTAGCCAAGAACAAACTGGGCTTGCTATCAAAGGGGCTACCCAGAATCTGGTGTGATTTCTGTTTATATGTGGTTGGGTTGTTTTTTTCATGTAGCAAAGTTCAAATGACAATTTAATCTTGGGTTGCTTTTCAGCTTGGTTTGATTCTGACAAAATGATGCAAGATGAAAGCATTCTGGTGGATGTTTCCACTGTGTGACTGTTCCCACGCTCTCTGATTGCAGCACTGCTGCTCTCCAGCCAGGCAGAGGAACACGCATGGCACCTTCCAGCCACAGCAGAGGCTTGCAGGACTCCTGATGTGACTCCCCTGGCCCAGGGTCATGCCTAGAGCGTGCCCTATAAGTCAATTTCGCTAGGAGCAATTCTAACACTATTGCCTGGCATTCTGATGGGTTAAAGGGATGTGATATAAACAGACCGGGCAGCCAACCTGCCTCACAAGATCTTTGCAGTTTTGTTAGGAGAAGCGATGCACAGAAGGGGTATGAGCAAAGCTTGCGGGGAGCTTATGCACTAGGATTTTCCTGCTGGGGTTTTGTTTTTCATGACTCTTCCTTTGTATAGCCACCTTTCTCTGTGTTCTGTGTGCTTTTCTGTGGCAGAAAATCTGAGGTGTGATCTTGTCTTGCAGTGCTGGAGGAGGAGGAAGTGCTGCTGGCTGAAGACACCCTCAGCATCCACACAGACCTGGCTGATAACGAGCCCGTGACAAACGAGGTCCGCAAACAGTTTCTTAGGTAAACATGAGGTCCTTGCATTTCTAGTCTGAGTCTGGGGGAAAAAACCCCATCTTTCAGATGTCAGTCACATGCTGCTTCTCCATCTGGGCTTCCGTTTCCTCAATTTCCTCTCATAAATAAATTGGTTTAGTATGCTTTTAAAAGTAAACGTGAACACACAAAGAAGATCAAATATCTATTCCTTCAGTCTTCTTTCCAGTCTGGACTGAACCAATTTCTAAAAGCAACTCTGTGGTTCTCAGGTAACACCACTGTGTGTATTTACCCACACAACATTGAACTGCTGCCAGATTAGTGTTGTGGTGTGATAAATAAACCCCTTGCATTGCACCTTTCCATTGGAAGCCTTGAAATCTTTAAAGGTTTTTGTAATCATACCCATAGGTGCTGTCCAGCTACTGCTGATGTGAGAACAGAGCTCAGGATTTAGTTTGAAATGATGTCTGCCTTGCCATGGAGCCACTAAAGGCCTTGTGGGTAAACAAAAAAACCCAACTCTCAGTCCAGGGCTACAAAGGAGGCTGCTATCACCTAAAGCTGCTCCAGTCCTGCTTGCTTTCTGGGTAGTGCTACTCTGCTCTCTCTCTTCTGTGCTGCTTGCATGCTTTCACAGTAGTCGACCTGTGGGCTCCTCTCCTCTCTCTTACGAGTTACCTGCCAGAGGGTCAGCTGGTCTCTGATCCTTAGTAGAAACACCTGGTTCAATACAGCTGTAAGTCATCAGGATCAAGACTGCCTACAGCCCATTCTTGTGCTCTTACTATAGGGCTGTTGTTGACAAGATAGCAAATATGGTACAAGCATTTTTTACAGCATCAAAATCTTAAATCCATATAGGACATACCAGAATCCCAAATCTATACAACACATATGAATCCCAAGTCTATACAACACCTATCATCAAAGTCTTTTTTCACAACCATGCTCATGGGCTAATGACGAAAATCAATAGCCGCTTCTGTTCTGTATCATCTAGGTGTCTCTTGGGCTCTTTCCGCCTAACTAAAGATGATTTGGCTGGGGCACACTATCGTAGTTCAAATACATTACAACAAGGCCTTTTCCAAAGAGTTCAGGCTCTGCCACAGCCTTTCATAGATCCTGTATTTTTGGCACCCCTGAAAATGCAGAGGGGTGGTGCAAGCCCCCACAGCTGGCATGGGAACTTAGTAGAAGAGCTGGGAATAAATCCAGTTCACCACATCCCAGCCCTGCTTTAGCACTGCTGCAATATGCCCTTATTTCTCCTAATGACTCTTTTGTTTTAACTAGGCAACTTAGTGTAGTGTCTTCTGAGGGAGGAGAATGTCCCAACAAAATGTCAACGAAACGAAGAGTCTGTGAGAAGAAGCCAGCAGAGCCTCCTCTGCCAAGAAAAAATGCTAATGAGAAACTTATTCAGGCTGAAACCACTGAAACAGGCACGGTATGGTTTGATTCCCCTGTCCCCTTTTCTACCTTTTTTTTCTGTTTGAGAAAAAAATCCTTTTTATTTTAACATTTGATCTGTTACATGTATTGTATAAATCACAACTACACGCTTCAGGCATTAATCTGGTGACCACTGGTCATTCAGATTAGGGATTCTGGCAGAAGTTTTGGCACCTAGCTAGCCCTATATACTTAAGGAAAAAAAAAAGGAAAAAAAAATCCTCTTCCAGCTCCCTCCACAGTTACTCGATACTGCAGAGCTCTGCACTCCATCAGCCCTGCCTTTGCCTCACAGAGCTTTCAGCACTGTTCGTTTTTAAACTGTTTGGCTGCTGCTGAGTCCAGCTGCAGCACTGGGTTACACGAGCCAGCTGCCTCTGGGTGCCAGTGGGGCTGTTCTGCCTAAATACCTGCCAACCCAACTCCAGAGCATTTTGTGCTTGTAGGTACAAAGGGGCTGTATTCCTCCTGAGTAGGGCCAGGGAGAGAAATGGGAACAAGAAAAAAGAGAAGATGGGAACACAAACGTAAAAGAAAGGGACAGAAAGGAGCAGCAGATGGAAGAGGAGCAGGGAGGTTTGATTCAAAAAAAGCCCCTTCCCTCCAGTTCAGAAGGCTCAGTGTGTTCTGTTTAGTCTGATGTACCTAGTCCATGGTGCAGCTGTGCAATCAATCTTTTCTGTGGATTATTTTAGCCTTCAAAGTTCCTAATCAACAACACTTGGTCTTTTAATTATTTCTTCCTATCCTTTTTTCTAAGGACTGAGTTTTGTCCTGAGTCTCTGTCTCCTCTTGCTTCTCTGCCTTTTTACACTACCTTAGAGACAACACCTTTACTTATTGCCATAAACATCATCTGTTTATGTTCCTGTGGGAGTGCATTAGCATTTGGTACCTCATTTAAGTTGCTGTGAAGACACAGAATGGAGGCATGTTGAACACTTTTCCTTAAATAGGCCATTTGGTACCTCATTTAAGTTGCTGTGAAGACACAGAATGGAGGCATGTTGAACACTTTTCCTTAAATAGGCCATTTAAAGTAGTCTTGAGTACTCATGCCAAGTTGCTTCTTCTGCCTGAAAATCTTGGCTCCCATTCATGTTACCCATCCTTGGCTGCTATTTGATCAGCCTTCTTTCTTTCTCTCCACCCCCCCCCAACATTGTTTTAAAAAGTAAAACCCCACAAAACAAATGAAATACAGATCCTCAACCTGGAGGAGAAGAGTATTTTAGAGAGGTTTCTGACTTGTTTTGAAAGCTATCACCCTGAGAGGGAGCTCAGGCAGATGAACCTTTTGCTGTGGTGTTTAAGAGTTTGGGCAGTTTTGAGTTAGACTGGTGTCAGAGGGTGTTAAAGTTTTGTCAGCAGTTCCTCTCACGAAGAATTTTTCTAGCTCTTAATTCTCTCTAAACTCCTGCTTGTGTGGGTTGTACAAACCAGCTTTGGTGTGTGATTTTGCAGGTAAAGCTAACCGTGTTCTGGCAGTACATGAAGGCTGTCAGCCCTGTCATTTCTTTGGTGATCTGTTTCCTGTATTGCTGTCAAAATGCTGCTGCCATCGGGGCCAACGTGTGGCTCAGTGACTGGACCAATGAGCCCGTGGTAAATGGGACTCAGCCCAACACAGCCATGCGAATTGGGGTCTACGCTGCCCTGGGCCTCTTGCAAGGTGAGGGCAGGTAAAATCATCATGTCCTGATGTTTAGGAAAGCGGTATTAGGTCAGAAGGCTGTGGCACCAGTTGCCAGTGGTCCAAAAGGATGGTAGGTTTAGATTACATATTAGGAAGAAGTTATTTACTGTGCTGGTGGTGAGGCCCTGGCACAGGGTGCCCAAAGGAGCTGTGGTTGCCCCATCCCTGGAAGTGTCCATGGCCTGGTTGGATGGAGCTCTGAGCACCTGGGATAGTGGTGTTGGGGTTGGAACTGGGTGGTCTTAAAGGTCCCTTCCAACCCAAGCCATTCTGTGATTCTATGATTCTATGAAAATTGCCCTCCAACTCCTATCCTAAGGAACTCATGTAACCTGGAGCTACAAAGTCTGATCTCAGCCCAACACTTTTAATTGTGTTGTGAAGTCCTTGGTGGGGGCAGGGAGGGGTTGAACGGGTGATGTGGAAGCTTAAGAGAGGCAAGTTGGAAAGAAAACATGAAAACTCAAGTGCAGAAGGGGATGAAGGGTTGGGGTGAAGTTGTAGCATTAGGACTTCATGGAGGCTTGTGGAAAACAGCAGGAAGATGGTTGTGTGTCTGTTTTCCATAGACAGGATGGTGAATCCTGCAGATGTTCCTCTGCCTTAGGTAGCAGTGGATGCAATGCTGATGTGCACAGCCTGCAGAAAGGTGGGCAGGGAATAAAGTGAAGCAAAACAAGCTTGGAGTACAACAGGAGCTGTCAAGGGTCAGGGAGCTGTGAATCGTGGACATCATGGGATAACACATCTGCTCCTCACCTGCCAGGGCTCATAGTGCTGATCTGCTCCTTCACCCTGGCCATGGGGGGCATCAACGCTGCCCAGACCCTCCACGCTGCGCTACTGGAGAACAAATTCCACACCCCACAGTCCTTCTATGACACCACCCCGACTGGGCGCATCATCAACCGGTTCTCCAAGGACATCTACGTCATCGATGAGGTCATCCCGCCCACCATCCTCATGTTCCTGGGGACATTCTTCACCTCCTTGTCCACCATGATCGTCATCATAGCAAGCACCCCGCTCTTCGCCGTGGTTATAGTCCCACTGGCAATTCTCTACTTCTTTGTTCAGGTAACTGGAAAAATGTGTGACTACTGTTGCAATTATTCCATTCCTTTTCTTTTTAGGAAAAACAACATTGATTTGGGGGGAAAATGGAAATATCTGAAGTAGCTATGTGTTTATATAAACAAAACATTATGTACTGTTCTCAGAAAAAGAAATGTCCTACAAGATGTGGCCATGAAATAGATAGACCTAATCTTGTTAGCTTTTAAGTAATAAAAAGTAAGCCTACTGCTAGAGCCAGTGCTGCAGTACATGTCAATATATTAAAGTGTGGATATATTTGACATACTGATAAGTTTTCAAGGTAGTGAGGAGTTAAAATGATGAAAATAGAAAGCATTGATTTTATTGATTTCTGAGCAACAATCAAGCTGATTTCACAGACTAAATAGAGACCTGATAATGGAGGTGCAAATGCACATTTTGTTTTCTTGGAAAATGAGGCTCCTACAGATGAATTCATTCTTCTAGATTATATTAAATAAATTTAAAGGGACATAGATAAATTCAACTTACAGTCTATAGAAATTGCAGTTACCCAGTGCTCTTTTGTGGAATGATGTAATGGGAACTTTCTTGATATTCTTCTTAATTATAGACAATATTTCAGAGGGTTGAAGTGCATTAGTAGCAATCTCCTTTAAATCCTTAACCTAAGAAATTCTTCACTGTTAATTAAAAGTGAAAGTATTTCATGAAGCTTTCAATTTCCTGTAAAAAATGGCAGCGATTCTACGTCGCAACCTCCCGCCAGCTGAAGCGCCTGGAGTCTGTGAGCAGATCCCCCATCTACTCCCACTTCTCAGAGACTGTGTCAGGGGCCAGTGTCATCAGAGCCTACAGGAGAGTGAAGGCCTTTGTGGACATCAGCGATCTGAAGGTCGATGAAAATCAGAAGAGTTATTATCCCAGCATAGTGTCAAACAGGTAAAACGTCATTTCTTGTTTCCACTTAGATAACCCTGTTTGCAAAATTGCTCCCAGGCAACCTTTTCGCACTCTGCTGACACCTGTCTTCTTCCCAGGTGGCTGGGCATCCGAGTTGAGTTTGTGGGGAACTGCATTGTCCTTTTTGCTGCCCTTTTTGCTGTGATTGGTAGGAACAGCCTGAATGCTGGCCTGGTGGGACTGTCAGTGTCCTACGCCTTACAAGTATGTGTTACAGCTTTATTGGGGGGGTTTACATTTTTGTAGATGATGTGGATATATTAGCAGTAATTTAAGTGCTTGCTAAAGCTGGAGTTAATAAGAAAATAATTAAAATGAGTTGCAGGATGTTTAGAAAATAGAGATTTACACTGAGTGCTGAAATCATCAGCAAGCTCACATGAAGGAGGATCTCAGGGCACTTTGGGAGCATCAAGGCTGTGCTGCACCCCAGTATCCTCAAGGGTGGCACATGGGAGACTCAGGAAGTGTCAGAACATCAAGAAGAGACCATTTGAGCAGCGTGGGCTTAATATGTCGTGCGGCAATCCTGCTGTGCAGCACTTTGGTGTGTCCAGGTAATCACAGGCACATCAGTAGGATTTATAATTAGGCAAGGCAAACTGTACTGACCGAGGCTGTGGAGAATTTAACAGATTTAATGGCCTCACTCTTGCCAGAAGCATTTTAGATCATGAGTGTGCAGAGTTGCTGTTAGCAGTTTTCCAGTGAAACATACGATTTGGGGAATGACTTCCATCCAACTTTTTTTGAGAGAGCCAAGTGTTAAATCAGCAAGAAGCATCATCATATGCCTCTTCCTGTAAGCACCTGATAATCTGTAGACTTCTTGTCCCAGTAACTGTATTAACTTTAATGCAAAGATAGTTATCTCATTTGTAACATTAATGTGAGTCCATGTCCTTAATAGCAGTGTCTGCTGTTGGGGTTTTTCGGGGTTAGTTTTTTTGGTGGTTTTTTGTGGGGTTTTTGGTGTTTTCTTCTGGCTGGGTTTTTGTTTGGTTTGGGGGGGTTGTTGTTTTTGGGGAGGGTGTTTTGGTTTTGTTTGGGGGGGGTTGTTTGTTTTGAGGTTTTGTTTTGTTTGTTTTGATTGTGTGGTTTTTTATTATATGTGCTGTTCCTCTGGGGGTGATACTTTGTTCCTTGTCTTCCCCAAGGTGACCTTGTCTCTGAATTGGATGGTCCGAATGACTTCTGAACTTGAAACCAATATTGTGGCTGTGGAAAGAATAAAAGAGTATTCAGAAACAGAAACAGAGGTCAGCTGCCATAAGTCCAGCATGCTCAGCAACAAGCTGAAAATTTTAATGCAGGCATTTACATGGTCTTTCTTCAGGCTCTTGAGAGATGGTTCCTGCTCAGAGATGTCATTTAACCTGAACAAATGTCATGCTCTGAACTGTAATTTATGCTATCACAGCCCCAAATTATTATTGCTATCATGCAGCCCGTTCTTAGCATCTGATTTGCTGCTGCTATGAGTGGCTATAGCACAGGAGATGAGTTTCACATCAGAATATTGGTCTCTTTGGGTTTGAAGTGTTTGATTCACAGTCTTACCTGTGTGGCTGATGCCATGGTCCTCCTCACGAGCAGAGCTGCACTACAATTACCAGGCCTTGCACACGTTTTCAATAGTATTTCTATTTAATCAGCTTAATCACTCCTCACCTCCCATGAGAGAACATCTCTAGAAACGCTGTACTGCTAATCCAGGAAATCATCCAATTGCCTACCTTTGCTGCCAAAGACTTTTGAAGGTGGCAGATGGAGCTATGCCAGGAAAGCTGCTCTCTGGACACACTGGTTTGTTAGCCCTGTGTACGTACTAAGAATTAGGAAATGGAGGAGAGCTGCAGTAAATGGTTCTGGAAATCAAATATTTAACCTGGAAGGAAAAAGGTAGCTAGACAAGATGTGTGATACATGTTATAAACCAGAGCTTGAGCTGGCAGAAAACTGGCAGTGTTCTGTTAAAGTTGATGTGAAAATATTCATATCCACTGAGGATTCATCCCTCTGTGCTCAGAGTTTTTTTTCCTGTAAACTTACAAAAAAGACAAGTGGGTGGATACTTAGGACCCCATGGTTTTTCCCCATTATTTTAAAATTTTTTGATCACTGAGATTTGGTTTATCAGATAAAATGCTTTTATCTGAGTTTGAATTATTTTTTCTGAAACCTATATGAGGCATTTCTGACTTCTGTTTTCCTCAGGCTCCTTGGATCATTGAGGGCAAGAGTCCCCCAGAAGACTGGCCATCCAAGGGAGAGCTGGAGTTTGTGAATTATTCAGTGAGGTACAGGAAGGGCCTGGATCTGGTGCTGAAGGGTCTAAACCTCCAAGTGCACGGTGGGGAAAAGGTGAGTTACCAGATGAATGTCTGCTAGAACTTTGCTCTGGGCTTCCAGTGACAACTGCGGAGTAGAGGAGAGGGTCTACAGGGACACTAACCCCAGTGCAGGAGCCAGCAGTGACACTTGTGCTGTCCATGTGCCAGCATCCTCCTGGCTGGAAGCAGTAGGGCGAATTGCATGGGACTTTCCAGACTTTACCAGTTCACTTGGCAACAGGCTCCCATACACCACGTAGGAGGCACCAGCGCAAGTGACAAAAATTCAGTGACAAGAATGCTTTTATGAAGCAGTGCAGATGGGAGAAGGAATTCCAGCTTTTTCTGCTTTCTGACTTTCCCTGTGAAATTTTTGGCATGGAAGGAAATTACATTCTTTGCTTCCTTAATCAGGAAATTATTCTGGGAGGTTCATTTCTTCATGCTTTGATGGAAAGTTCTGGGGTTTGCGTGCTGTAGACAGAACAATTACCATGGGAAAGTCCTTCCAAGACTGAACAGGCTGTTGCTAAAAAAGAGAATTACCCTTATTCTAAGGAAACAGGATGACAGCATCCTTCTTGCATGGGAGATATATGCACTTACCATGAAGTAGGAATTGCCCTTAGAGAGCCTTTACTTCTTGTCCTTGAGTGACTGGACCTACCATGGGTGTTCCAAATCACGCGAAGTTATGTAGGATGGCTCTAGGCCTGTCTTATTTATTATATTTATGACATGTGTGCTTTATATGGAGTATCATTGCAATTACAGGAATGGCAATAAGTGCATTACATTATATGACGCATGGTTTCTAGAGAAGGATGGGATTCTTTCTTAGATTTCAGATCTTCAGTCAAACCTCTTAGAGGAATCTTGGAGGGTTGTTTGGGAGATTTTTGTTGGGTGTTTTTTTCTTCTTAAGTATGTGCTTTGTTGTTAAACCCGCAATTTGTTGTAGATTGGAATTGTTGGCAGAACTGGAGCAGGGAAGTCCTCCATGACGCTCTGTCTCTTTAGGATCCTGGAAGCTGTAAAAGGGGAGATTAAAATTGATGGCGTGAAAATTTCAGAAATTGGTCTCCATGACCTTCGATCGAGGCTAACAATTATTCCTCAGGTACTGTTTCTGTGTGTCACCATGAAGGAACATTTTCTAGCAGCTTAACAAACCATAAATAATGGTTTATCCAAAGAGGAAAATGTTTTGTTACTCTTAGCAAATTGTTTCAGAAAAACAAACTATTTCTACTTTAGTTGGTCCCATCCTGCCACCTCATAAGCTAGGTGATAAAACAGGATTTAGGGTAAACCATCTTTAGAGCTGGGAGTTTGAACTGTTTAATGTAATGTATTTTGAGAGGATGGGACTGGGAGGTGGCCTACCTGCAATGCAAATGGACACCTTGAAGCAGCAGCACATAGTGTCTGTACTTAAAGCAGCTAAAGCACTTGTCTAATGAAAATTGGTTTTATATCCAGGATCCTGTTCTCTTTTCTGGAACACTGAGGATGAACCTGGATCCATTTAATAAGTATTCAGATGAAGAAATGTGGAAAGCACTTGAACTGTCTCATTTAAAGAGGTTCGTCAGCAGTCAGCCATCCATGTTGGACTACGAGTGCTCAGAGGGTGGAGAGAATCTTAGGTAAGGAGCTCTTGCACTAGAACATACACTGAGCTGCCATTCAGCTGTGACAGTGGGTGACACCTGAGCGCAGGCTGACACTGGTCTGTCATATCTGAAATGATTCGGCCACTTATTTCTGTTCCAAAAAACTCACCAAGGTTCAAACATTTGCCTCCTCTCCTGCCTCTGCCACAAATGATCTGATTCTTCTCTGTCTTGGTTTGAAAAGACAGGTGTCAGCTTAAGGAAGGCAGGAGCCTCCCTTGAAATGGAAAATGTAAACCTCCTCCCTCTGAATTATTAGAATTTTGAAAATTAAGGAGCTCTCAGGCAAAGATATGGGAATACGAGTAACAGTTCTTTACTAGGAAAACTGAAAAAAAAAAAAGAAAAAAAAAAACAAAACAAATGCAAGAGGACAAAACAAACCAAACCACTGACAGAAATATAACCTGACACCCTGTTGTTACAGGGTGTTGGTAGCAGTCCGATTAAATGGTGGCTGCAGTCCTCCTGAATTGGCAGATGTAATCCTGTTGAAGCAGTGATCTTGTAGAAAAGGTCTGGTCTTCCTCAGAAAGTCCAGTGGTGGTCGTGTAGCTCTTGTCCTCTGGGAAATCCAGTGGGAAAGGCTCTGTCTCTGTTGCAAAACTCTCAATGTTTTATCCAGGTGGGAATGCCCGGCTCCTCCCCGCCCCGGGCAGAGCATCTCACAATGGGATGGTGAGTCATGAGATACGGCACTGATGGGCTATTAACAGCATATAGCTCAGAGGGAGGAGGCAGGGAACGGCCATTAACAGATGATAGCCCAGAGGGAGGAGGCAGGGAACATTGCCACACCTGATTTCAATAGCTCATGAAGATGGAAGTAGAATACAGTGTAACCCAGGACATTCTCTCAAACCCAAATCCTGTCTTCTCAGAAAGAAGTTTCAGGATGACAGGTTATTAGGGACAGGCAGTCCCTTAAACATGCTTTGGTAGGAAGGGAAATGCCATGGTAACCTAAGTGCTGTTCTGAGTAAGAGTTCTTTGCCTGACGCTCTAGCAATGTTCATTTTCCATTATTATTTGGAAGGCCCATGAAGACATGACTGGGGGCGAGAAAATGCTATGTTTTGATATGCTTCATTGGCTTCTGAGGCCGTGGTGTCACCAGATTGTCTGTGATGAATGTTTGGCTCCTTCCTCATCCTGCAGACACTCAGAGACTGAGTCTGAGATGTGATTGTGGCAGGGGAGGAAGTCTAGGTTGCTCAGATATATGTATATATTTTCTTTTTTTTATTATAGAAAGGACTTGCAGCCTCATAACATTTTATTTTCCTTTTTATTCTTTTCTTTTTCCTAATTTTGCATATGCTTAGTGTTGTCAGAACTGTGAGTGTTGCTGAAAGCTGCCTTGGCTTTTGTCACAGTGATAAAAGGCACATTTGGTGGCTCTGCCAGCACAGGACCAGGCAGTAAGTGATCCTATCACTGTTAGTGTTGGCATGCTGCAGCCTGCATGTGTGAGCTCCCAGGCTGACAGAACAGGCAGCTTGCAAAAAGTTCCGGGGTTTTTTGAGTAACCTCATGAGTGACCTGCTGAGCACAAGTGGCTGTGAGCAGTGGGGAGCTGGGGGCAGTGAAAGGCTGGCTGTGCTTGCAGCGTTGGCCAGAGGCAGCTCGTGTGCCTGGCCAGAGCTCTCCTGCGCAAGACCAGGATCCTGATCCTGGATGAAGCCACGGCCGCCATCGACCTGGAGACAGATGACCTCATCCAGATGACCATTCGGACACAGTTTGAGGACTGCACGGTGCTGACCATTGCACACAGGCTGAACACAATCATGGATTACACCAGGTAAAATCTCTGAGTGGTGCATGGCAGGGTCGTGGGTTTGCTGGGGATGTGAAGCAGCACTTGAAAGGGTCTGGTTTGTTTCTAGACATGAACACTGGTTCTCTTGTCAGGCAGTATGTAAGCAATGATGTGCTATATAATTCCAGAATCTCCAGCCCTGACTTTGCCTCTGTTAGCATAGGAAACAGGTTCTATATTCAGAAACCAGAGCTGTGCAGGGGACACTGCCCAGGGGCAGTCCTGGCACTATCAGGAAGCTTATGGAGCCTTGTTAAACCAGCAGCTGCTGTAACTTCTTCACTAACAGCATGTCATTTTAATTACTTGAAAATACATTAGTATTCTTCATGAGCTTTTATCTCCTTGGCTTTCTGGAATTATAGTTTCAATTCCAGATGCTTTTTTTCCTGCTTCTTGCCCCTAGGAGACAGTGACTGCCCTGTACCCTTTTTAGTCAGGCAGCAGCTCTGGGAAAATGTTTTATCATCTGTTGTGTTTTAACATGTGAAAATAATTGAGGAAAACAAAAGCAAGGCAAAGATTAGAGCAGTTTGCTTTGTGACACAAACAGGTACCACATTCCTTTTGAGGAATTTTCTGACATCCTTCCCCCCACAACATCTTTTGTTTTGTACAGGGTTCTTGTTCTAGACAACGGGACCGTAGCTGAATTTGACACACCTGCAAACCTTATAGCAGCAAAGGGTATTTTCTACAGTATGGCCAAAGATGCTGGACTGGCATGAAGAGAAGACCCCTTGGGGTTTTGGTTTGGTGTTTTTTTAATATTACTGACTTGCCACAAAAGTGACTTGTGAATGTACTGTAATTTACGAAACAGTTTTTGTAGTAGACTCAACTTGTGATATGTGAACAAAGTATTTTACAATTACAAGGACCAGAAAGTGGATTTTATATTTTTAAATATTTTCTATATACATGAAGTATTTTATTATATGCTTTTTCCCCCAAAGAATGACAAACATTCTGCGAAGAAAATGTATGTACCACAGGGCAATTATGTACTGCATTCAGGTTTGCAATTAGTAAATTATATCAATGGTACAAAATACATCTGATTTGTGTGTTTTCTGCATAAGGATTTGTAGGATTTAAGTGGAAAGACAGGCCCAATTAAGCTGTGACTCAGCTGAGTAACAGTGAAATGCTGTGTAATCTCTTAAGTGGTTCCAATCTGTTCCTTTCAGTATTTCCCCCAGGAGAATGGAGTCCTGGGACCTTTGAGATCCCTGTCCAGGGCAACTTCGGCATTATAAAATTCCTCTTAAGCCTAAGAAGTAACATATTTAAAGTTAAACCTACAACACAGGTTTTTTCCAATTCAGTAGACCCCACACAAACCCACAGGGAC
Organism: Dryoscopus gambensis; assembly: GCA_013389985.1. Taxonomy (NCBI): domain Eukaryota; kingdom Metazoa; phylum Chordata; class Aves; order Passeriformes; family Malaconotidae; genus Dryoscopus; species Dryoscopus gambensis. The sequence continues at coordinate 254,731 of WEIT01002011.1, read as the reverse complement.
ACAACTGGACCAGAACTATCTGAATTTTGCTTTATGTCTTTGGGTAGGAAGTCAGTATGAGTAAGTCTCCACTTAAGCTGAATGTACATGCTGAGCAGGTGTGTATTTCGTTTATCTCGTTCAACACTTAATCACCTGAAATAATGGGAGATTTGTTTTGCAGAAATAATTATCTATTTTATTATTGATAACCAGGCTTCCTCAGATAAAAGGAGGGCTGTGTTCAAACAGCATTTGCTGCTAGAATCTGCTAGAACCTCTTTTGCTTTAGTTGTTTGCGTCTTACACTAAGCACTCCAGAAAACCACCCAGCAGGAAAAAGTTCTTATGTTTTACCAGAAGGAAAGCACAGAAAAATTTTGAGATGACAAAAATAATAATTTATTAATTCTTACAAATTATACTTCTTGAATAGAAACACGAATCTGCAGCTAAGCATTTATTAGACATTAACATTTCATGTAGCAGAGCACAAAGTAATGAATTATCTATCACAGACAGAATGTAGCGGTTATACACTGATGGAATTGGGGACTTTTAATAGTATCTTCCTGGTATAAATGACACAAGGTATAAAAAGATTCCTGGGAATGCATAGATAAGGATCAGTATCTGTGCAAGGTTGCTGCCCCAACAGCTGAGCTTTCCTGTAAGGGGTCTGACTGGTTAACCCTGAATCCTCCTGGATTCAGCCAATGCCTGAACCATCCTGTGATAGGGAGAAGGCAGCAGCCAGGATGACGTGAGGAATGACTATTTTATTATTCCATTACAGAGAACTTAATATTCCACCAGCAATCTGGTATAAAAACAGATATTGCCAGTGACTGGGACTACGTTTGACCTCTGGCACTTTGCAGAAGAGGCTCTTTCGGTGTGACAAAACCTTCTGTGTTCACCTGGGGAGACTTAGCTTCAGTGTGGTGACTGGGCACAGGGGGAATTGGGGTTTGCAGGGATCTGTGCTGGCAGCTGAGCCCCGGTCTGGCGCCTGACGGAGGGTTGGGAGCTCCCTCTGGTGTGCTGAGTCCCTGCGCTCCAAGCGCTTCCAGGAGCTGAGAGCAGCGAGCCCGGGGCACTTTGGGGACAGTTCCCACTGGATTGGTGGTGACACAGGCAGTGACACGGGCAGCTGCTGTCCCTTACCTGCCGCAGCCCCCAGGACAGGTGGAGGCTGTGCTTGGTCCCCAGCTAGAGGCACAAGGACTAAGCCCAGGACTGCCCCAGCAGCCCACAGACACTGCACAGCCTGCTTGGGCTCTGAACTCTAAGACAAGACAGAAGATAAATTCCTTTGGCAGCTGCAGTTTCCAAAGAAATTAGGGGGAAGGCAAAGAAACAGGGAAATTCAGTCCAGTTTGGTACATTCTGTTATATCTCATACTTTAGTTTATTCATCTAATCCACAGCACCCGCTTTTCACATGGGCTACCAGAGTATAATTCTTCCTCAAATCCAAGTAACTAAATACTAATATCCAAAAAAAATCAGTTAAATCCAGCTCTTAAATACTTTTCAATTTCTTTATTCCAGAATTTCATAGCAAAGTAGTCAAATTCTGAATTTTAAGTAACTGTAAGTGGTTTTCTTATCAGTAAACTACATGGGTAAACACAAGTCACAGCAAAAAAAAGAAAATATATTGCATAGGAACATCAAGATTGGATATCAGCCCAGAAAACCCTGGGCGCTTCACTAGTTTCTTTTTAAACAGGTAACTTTATAGGTTCAAGATGCAATTTTTCTCAGGAATGTAGAGGTCAAAGGAAAATAAAATTACACTTTTTGTGCTTTTAAAGGGGGAAATTAAAGCAGCATTGAAGAAATGTCAACACAGTAACAAAAATAGTATATTAAATTGCACATGTCATTACATGTCAGTTGCACATGTATATACTGACAGACAACACTAAAAAGAATTTTGGTTGAGAGCATATTTATTATTTGGATAATTACTATCATTTTTATTTTCAACCTGAGAAATAGGGAGAAGTGTAAACAGGGATTAAGATATCACAGGTAATAACTCACTTGATAGCATTTAAACTTGACATAATTTTGTGCTTCCACAGATTTAAACGCTTCTGGTTTTTTCCCTTGTAAGTAAGATAGGACTTAATAAACATGATCTAAAAAGAGAACATTAATGGTAATAGACTCAGTACAAATATTGAATGGGCTTCATGGCAGGTTCTTTAGCTTGAGTACCTCTGCTATTTTATAGCAAACAAATTATTAGAACAGCTTAAGGTAAGCCTTTCCCTGAGACCTGCTAACTCTGCAGTATTTCAAGATTATATTTTTGTAAGGAAGTGTTGCATTAACAGATAGTTCTACCAATACTTCCTGTGCATTGAGCTACTTTCATACCAGACTCACTGTTCTTAGATTAACTAGAAGCTGTAAATGTGCATAACCAATTTATTTCACGGTTAACAAAATAGATTTTTTCACATCATTAGCCCTTACAGATACTGTATTTCAAATGCAATTGTATAATGAAAGATACAAATCTTTTGTTTTATTCCTTAATTAGTATGTAAATTCTGATGCCTTCTTGTTATACCCACTCTGTTCAGAAAGTGTTGGGACTCTGAAAAGTAAGTTTTTGTCGCTTACTGTTAGAACAAGCTCCAGCTCTTGGAAATCCTGTAGCCTTGCAACATCCTTGTCCTTTAAACAAATACAATAAAGAGTTAGATGATAGTGTCTGTTAATTTTGCAGAGGTAAGTTAGAGTAATAAGCTCATACTAATACAAGGTATGTATTTATTCATAACGATGACATAACAAACTGGAAAACAGATATCCTGTTGCATCTTGTATTTACTCTGGGGTCTTACTCAGCTAGTCCCTTAAGTCTATTTTTAGAAGGAATGCAACTCTGACGGTGAGTGCAATTGATTAGTGGGATTAGACCTGTCAAGATCTACTGCATGCCACCCAAATCCTCTTGTTTTTTCCCCTTGCTAATTCTTGGAAGCTGATGCATTGACGCTTGCATCTACCCAAGGCGGTTCTGCATGTGGCTGGCTTCTGGCAAGGCCAGCTCTGAGCCCCTGCAGCAGTGCTCTGCTACCAGCGGCAGTACACAGTCAGGTTCATGTCCCTGCAGGAACAGTAGGGGTCCTGCAGTCCTACCAGAGAGCCTGAAGTGATTAGAGATGAAAATAAAAAGTTCTTTCAACAATAACCAAAGTTGGACAGTGACAGAATTGCTTATGTCCTTTTTTTTTCTCCACTTCTTGACTAACATGGTCAGTGAAGATGCAGCAGAGTGCAGTCTGTTAATCTATTCCTAATCAGATTTGCCGCACAAGTGACGCCAACAATGCTCTACAAGGATTTGAGAGTGAAAGAAAGGTCATTGGTGAGTTGGTAAAACAGGTCAGCAGGTCCCTTCTCTGTTGGCTGCAGGGTAAATGTCACTGAAGGAAGGACAGTTATGTTCAGAGCCCTGCACTCAGAGTAACCCTGAAACACCTCTGTTTGTGCAAAAACTGCAGCCAGGCCTTGCTGAACTCACAGATCTTGGTTGAGCTCTGCAGACCTTTTAAATGCTGTTGGCAGCTCACAGTGGTGTTGTGTTGTGCTGAATTTTACAGTGGAGTCCTAAAATCAGGTATTAACTGGGTCCAGCACCAAATGGTTATGAAAGGCAGTGATAAAGAAATTTGAGACCTTTCTACTTAAGAAATCCCAAACAACTGCTGAGTGTTGCAAGTTGAGCAGAGATTTTTCATTTTTGGTTTGGTTTTTTTTGTCCAACATGGGCCTATGCAGGTGACCAACAAATTATTCCTTTATAGAAGTAACAAAAAAAATCTCTTTTATAGGTTGCTGCACTTCAAAATGTAGAGCTCTTACCTTTCTTAACATTGTATTTGGTAATTTTCTGATCTTCTGGATTTGCTCAGGGTTCACACCCAGCTCACGGCAACTCACTCGGAGCAGCTCCTTGTAGGTCAGTTCTTGTCTGTCCAGTTCAATTTCAATAAAGTCATTTTCTCTAAGATTAGGGTTTTGTATTCTCACTTTCAGCACCAGCTCTATTAGAAATAAAAGTCACATTGATAGGCAGAGTTATAAAGGAATTGAAAACAATGTTTCTATAACAACTTCCAAGTATTTCTATGTTCTATTAACCTCATTTGTGTCACTGGTAACAATACATGATCCTCAGAAAGCAAAACCTGGAATTGTATGACCATAGTTTTAATGAGATTGATTTTCATCATTTTTTAATGAAAAAATCATAGCAAATCTAATGCAATATATGTGTACACATCTGAACAATTGCAGGAATACTCACCTTAATTGATTTAAGCTGATTTAACAGCAGCTTATACTGGTTATCAATTTCCTGAGCAATCCAAGATTACCTTTATTGGTATTTCTTACTGTCAGTTTACTTCTCATTGCTACCCCATGGTATCAGAATGCCTTTTACTTGAAGAACAAAATTCTGAAGGGAAACAGGAATTCCAGGTTTTCCTCTCTAGGTAGGCAAAGCTTCCCTGTGGAACTGGGAGATCTTAGAACAGCTCAGTGCAGACTGAGCCATGTGAGGTTCTCTTGATCTCACTGGCTGCTTGCTCATGATCCTATATTTGCAGCTTGGGCTATGCTGTTTGGAAAATTAGATCACCCTGGTGTCCATATGCTTTTATAGCAATCGAGACAGCAAATGTTTACATCAATATTTTAATAACAGTTCCAGCAGAAACAGGGTATCTGCCTACTTCATTCCCTTCAAATGTTTCCTGAATGCCTAAGCATGAGAACCTAAAAGTCTCTGGAAACACATGATTAGTCTGCACTGACCAAGGTGACAGAAGATCAAAACAAAGCCAGATGAGATTTTTGGTGTTACCTTGCATGTTGAGTGGAAAAGCTCCTGTGAAGAAAATGGGCTGGAAGGCTGGCACAGGCCCCACGCAGGAGCCATTCCCTTGCTGGGGTAGGGACTGGTTGGATCCTGCTGGCAAAGAGGGGCTTCTGCCCCAAGACACTGACCCCTGGTAAACAGGAGCTCTCTGGAGGACAGGATTTGGGTGTAGTGGCCCAGCAGACCCTCGGGGCAGGGGTGGGATGTCCCCGTTGGGAGACACCTCGGGAGCAGCGTTCCCAGGCTGTAGAGGTGCTTGTCTGTAGGTGTCCGAGTCAGGCACAGATGGAGAGTTGGTGTGTTGTGGTTCCAAGTGTGAGAGATTCCCATTCAGGGTGGGATCTGGAATACTGGTACTCGAGGCATTGTAAACATATGGGAAAGGTGGGTTAGCCAGGTAATTGGGGATGATTGGCAGATCTGAATCTTGCTTTAAGTCTGTGAGTTCATCATCTTCCACTGTAAAACAAACAAAACAACATTCTTCAAGACTGATTTTGGGTTTCTTTTTTTTTCTATTTTACACAGAGAGAATGGAGTGTTAAAAGCATCATGGGTTAGAAGATGCATCAGGAAGCACTGTGTCTTTTTTTCCTACAATAAATAGAATGCTCAGGTGTTGCCATACAAACACAAAAGCTGAGTCTGATTCTAATAATTCCGGGGGTGCTAATTCCTTCTAAACACTGCAGTACTTCTGTTTTGGCTTGTTTTTATCTGTAGCAGCACATTGTAACACTGGTCTCTGGTGAAATAATGCTGTCATCTTCATAATTTATCAGGCACTGAAAAACAAAGGGTTGTATGTTGTTTGATATTAAGGCAGAGGAGAAAGGGAAGAGAACATGCAGTACTGGGAGAGCTGCTGCATTACCCATTCAACAGCTGGGAGAGACAGCAATGAAAACAAAACCAGACAGGGGAGTACAAAGGAGAGACAAGAGGTTGTTAATTGACCGCATTTCAAATTACTTATCACCTCCAGCAGCAAAGCCTGCTCTGTTCCCGAAGTTACAAAACACGTTAGAGATGCTCTACCAATGTCCTTTAACTAGTTGTTTATCTGGGCTGCTAATTTTTGATTTATCCAACACAGAACATGAGAAAAATTAGGTGTTGCTTACACAAGAGCTTCCTACAAATTCGAGAGATTTATCTCCTACTGTCCTTCTGGAAACTGCATCTGCCTGACGCATAGCATTCCTCAAAATACAGTTTTTCTAAATTTTCAGTGTTCAGAAAAAAGTTTGGCTAGGGCGGTATGAAATTTACTGGTAATCCCCTTTACTTGAACTTTGTTTTCTTACCATGTAAACACTCTAGAAATCAAGTCCTAATACTAAAATCCAAACACTGTATCTTCACATGCAAAACAAAGACTGGAGCACACATGCTTTGAACACCCTTTTACCAATCTTTGATGATCATATGGCACAGTCACTATAGGTTACCTCCCAGCATCTTCTTGATCTCTCTCTTGGATGTTAACTGGGCTGGCCTCTCCCCTTTCTTGGTCAGGATGTCCTTGTCAGCCCCGGCGTGCAGCAGATAAGCCACGACTGCCACGTGGTTCCGCTTGCAGGCCCAGTGCAAACAGGTCCTGCACATGGAAAACATGAACCCTGAGTCAAATCCTGAGTTATGGCAGATTCATTTCCACTCATTCTTGCTGCCTATGAGAAGAACATTCTATGCACATGTAAAATAGGTTTGAGTTGCAAACTTCCTTGGAAATTCACTCTGGATTTGGAGCCTGCAATGGCACCTGCTGGTATCATTTTCTCTTCGCTCCAATGCTCTTGACTACAGTAGTATTTTTAAAGTTCAAGATCTTTTCAATTTATCATTTCTTAGGCTACAGTCGTTTCTGGAAAAAGAAATATGAAAAGAAGGTTTGTGTACAATATTTTAATCTTTGAAAGAATCAGCTGTACTTAAAGTACTTTTGTTTGTGTGTGTGTATATGTGATCTATTACCAGTATCTCCCTAGGATACTATATGTACTCTTTAATTAATGCTGCCAGCTCAAGTACTTGCACATTTGGGCAAGTAAATTATGTTTAAAATATTGTAAGCATAGTTTCTAAGAACAGTTCTTTGCCCAGTTGTCATTTGCTGCATCAGTAATTACTCAGATCTGAAGACGACTAATTTTCTGCAATCTGTAAGTGATGCACAGAACTAATAACTTTTCTGTGTTTTCTAATTATTTGCAGTTGCTGACTAGAGAGACATATTAAGGAAACATCCTAAAAGCTGCTTAGTGCTTAGATCTTATTTAGTTTGTGTATTAAGGACTTAGACTCACACATGTAACTTGCTATCACCCATGTAACTTGCTATAGAGTTGTACCATTCTTTCCTATCCCAGGTTCTAGTGGTGTTTGACCTTTCTCTAGCTTTTTTTTTTTCATTTTAATTCTCTAGCTCCAGCTTAAGGAAACTCTTCAGAAAAATGAATATGCTTAATCCTTCACCAGGTTTGTTTATTTATTTTTAAGAATTATATAAAATAAAGCAGAGATAAATAAACTTAGAAGGGAAAATACTTTCAGTTGGAAGTCCAGCTCCGTAAAACTTTTTCCACTTTGGGTTTTTTGGTTTGCTTTGGTGTAGCTTTTTTTAAAGAGACTGCAAAGTCAGACAGACAGGGTAGTATTTGCTTTGAGCACAAAATTTGCTGGTTCAGTTTACTGAGACAATATGTAAAGCTCAAGAGCACAGACTCATTTTGGGATTCATCCTGGCCATTCCACATGGCCTGTGCAGAGAGGAACCATCTACCCATGGACCTGATACACACCAAAATATAAGTACTCAGCACCTCTAAGCATCACACGTACTAAGAAGCTCACTGGAGAAATTTTAATTGTACAAACAAACAACAGTGAAGATCCATTTATAGCCATGATTAAAAATGACCAGATCATTATTTTTAAGAATAATTATATTTTATGACAAGACTTATTTCATCAATTCTAGTTTCAGACACAAACTCATTCTGATGTCAGACTGCTTTTTATCTCGCTCACTAAGATGATTCAGCACCCTATGAATCAGTTATTTTAAATTTTTACAAGCTTTATTTTTAATCACAATTTAAAGCTCAAGTTAAGTGTTCCACGCTTCTCAAAACTGCTGATTGAACTTTCATCTTTAAAAGTCTTGCTCCTTTCCTAATTTTATTTTTCCTATTTTTAATTATAATGTCATAGATCCTAGAATGGTTTGAGTTGTAAGGGAACTTAAAGTTCATCTCCCTCCACCCCCCGCCAGTGCCAGGGACACTTTCCACTATCCCAGGTTGCTCCAAGCCCTGTCCAGCCCAGCTTTGAATACTTTCAGGGATGGGGCAGCCACAGCTTCTCTGGGCAACCTGTGCCAGGGCCTCAGCACCCTCACAGGGAAGATCTTCTTCCTTACATCTAATCTAAATCTCTCCTCTTTTAATTTAAAACTGTTCCCCCTTGTCTTATCACTATGTGCCTGTGTAAAAAATTGTTCTCCCTCTTTTATAAGTTTATAACTTCAAGCACAAACCAGCACAATAAATACAGGCTGAATTGAACTTGCGGAAAACAGTCTCCAAAAACGCCTGAGCATTCCCTGGAAAATCCTCCTTCAAATAAAATTATGTGCGTGTGTTCATCTCTACAGTGTTACTTGGACACTTGTACAAGTGTACAAGTAACAGACACTGTAATAGACACTTGTACAAGTGTCTATTACAGAACAGCCTTTGCTTTAGTGTCCTCAGGTAGATCTGAATGAGATGCCAAATCCCACGTGTTTGTATACATCACGGGAATAAGTTCCCTGCTTGAAAGAGAAAGTAGTTTTCAAAACTTGAGTTAATAATAAATATTTCTGCTTAGGCAAGAGCTCATAAAGCCGAGGTTTGTGCTCTGACAGACCATGCTGTCTCAGGCTGAAAAAAAAAAAAATCAAAACCAACACTACAACGTAAGTCCACAGTGACCTGGAGAAGGGGCAAACAGGGCAGGAAGCCGGATGGGGACGCGTGTTTGTGACACCGGTTATCCTACTGGAATACGGACAGCTCCATAGCGGATATTCGGCGGCGAATCGACCTTTTTCCCTCCTCCTCAATTCACTCCGCCTCGCCTTTCACGTGCGGAGCGAATCCGCGGCAGCCTCCGCACGCGACCGCCCGCGCCGAGCTCCCTGAGAGACCCTGGGTTAGCGGGGGGCCCCTTACCATCCGTTGACTTCGTTCTGGGAATTGAGGCCGACCCCTAGCTCCACGAGCCGCCGCACCTCCTCCGCGTCGCCGAGCGCCGCCGCCTCCCGCAGCCGCTCCTG
>WEIT01002011.1:223966-245500 GCA_013389985.1 Dryoscopus gambensis | reverse complement strand
GGGGACGCTATTGCCGGTGACAACCCGGCCCTGACAGCCGGTTCCGGGGCGCGGCTGCTGCCCGGGGACGGGCGGGACGGGCCAGCCCCGGGTAGATGTTGTTTAATGGACATAGAAATGCATTATACGGGCTATGTCCCGCTCTGCTGATTGTTTTTGCCGGCTTTCGATTTATCACAGAGTGAATTATGGAATCATCGTGATAGTATAGGGTTAAAATGATTTTAAGTGATTTTTAGAACTGCAAACAGGTATCCGAGGGGTGGTGGTGGTGGTTAGGAACGGTACAGCCTTGAGAACGGAATGTGAGCTGACTATAGATAGAGCCACATTATTGTCTTAAGCGAATCGAGTGTAACTTAGGTCCGGGTGATAAATCAAGGGTGGGGGAATGGGTTTGACCTTGTGTTAGTAACTAAGATCAGGGAACTTGGTAACTAGGGGGAGTGTGTTAATTAACATGAAACATGAATATGCATAATGTAAAGGTATAAGAATCAAGAAAATTTCTGTATCAAGTGGGCACAAGATTGGGTCCTTACTGCCCCTGTGCCCCCGCGCGTTCTAATAAAGCACCTGCATATAATTGCCTTGCGTGGTTATATGTTTTCCAAACGCTAACAATCGAGTGTTAATGGTTGGGAAGGACCTTAAAGATCGTTTCGTTCCACCCCCCTGCCATGGGCAGGGATACTTTTCACTAGATCAGGTTATTTAGAGGCCCCATCCAACCTGGCATTGGACACTTCCAGGCCCTATTTCTAGCTCACTGAGTATCTGTGGTAATTTAATTAAGATTAATCTAGTGGTTTTACTCAAGGAAGGAAGAACTTTTGATAACCACTGTTCTACAAAAACTTGCTGCTAAAGAGTCTAAATAGAGGGATTCAGAAAAACTGGGTTTGCCTGATAACTGCATGAGGAGGTACTGAAGAGATTTTTAAGATTATGATTGATTTGGGTTGGGAAGGAAATTAATGATCGTCTAGTTCCAACTCCCTTCCATGGGCAAGGACACCTTCCACTAGACCAGGTTGCTCCAAGCCCCATCCAGCCTGGCCTTGAACACTTCCTGGGATGGGGCATCCTCTTACTCTGCCTAGGAAACTCTCATCATCTTTGTGCATTCTCAGCAGAATCAACTAATCCCTAAACAAAATAAGATAAATAAAATAAAGATCACTGTCTGCAAAGCAATTGGAAAGATTATAGGTAATTCCTGCCATTTGCATGATTTGGTTTGAAAAGCTGGTTTTTGTCGTTGTGGATTTGTCCTAAACCAAGTTATAGAGCAGTCGGCAAAAACTTTACCACTATAAAAAGTCAAAACAGTAATTTCAAACTCCAGTCAGACTTTTGTATTCCAGCTTGCTCTGTGCTGCCATGGCAGCATGCCAAGAAATTCTGCAGTAGTCGGGCTCCAGTGTACCTGTTTGCTTCCTTGATGCAATCAGAACATTACAAGAAACTGAAACAGCCCAATTCTGCCCCTGTTCCCAGCATTAACATCCCACCTTTCCTCCCATCCCCAAACCCAGACTGCAGGATATTGACTGAAAATTCACACCATAACTCGTGTTACACTGATTTCAATCACACTCTTCCAAGAGTTCCAGTGGGTTCTTAAATCATTACAAAATTGCAAAGGTTTCAGTTCGTGGTGCCTCACAGTGCTGCTTTGCGGAGAGATTTCCAAAAGGAAACTCCTCATGTGTGATAAACGAGTGAATGATTAACGTTGGCTTTTGCAAATATGGATTTAACATTCACCTAGTGATAATGTATTATGCAAAATAGTGTTAAAGTAAAATATAGTTAAGTAGGAATAAGGTTAGAATGTATTGTAACCTCAAAGTAGTTGTAACATGTTAGAAAACGTAGTAATAAATACATGGTAGTAAATGTCTTAAGTTGATAAACCACAGAGCCGAAGAGCAAGGCATGTTAAAGAGATAAAGGAGATAAGCCACAAGCATCCCAGGAAGCGTGTTATCTCGCAAAATTCACACCTCCCGAAAGAAACCGTCACCTACACCAGAGGAGGATCTCTGCTCTCAACTCTGAGAAAATCCAGAGGCTCTGAGAAGGCGCCGTGTCGTCGGGAGGGGGCAGAAATCAAGAAGGGGGGAAGCTAAGTAAAGTGCAAATTACTTTCTGAGCTTAATGAATATGTAACAGTTTGAAAAGGTACTTAAGTTCTCAGTAGAATGACTGAAAGCGCGCCTCTGGCAATAAGCTAACCGCCCAGCGCTGTCTTTTGTCTTTGTTTTACTAATAAATGTTCAATATTATACTGCTGAAATCTCAGCCATCGGATTCGTTTATTTCATCAGGTAACAACTGGTGCTTGCATGAAGCCCTCAGTGATGCTGAACAAAGTTACTGCGCGTCTAAGTGGGTTTTACAGGATCAGCATGAATATTGGCTTCAAGCTTTTCAAAAAATATGATATTATTAAAATTTTAATTAATTGTATGTCTTTAGAACGTTTAAAGTTATGTTGAGTAACTGGGAAACAGTTGACAATTGCTATGTGAAATTCAGTATATATTGAGTAAAAAGTCACATCTAGAAAGGAAAACAAAATGGGCTGGTTCCAAGGTCAAAGAGTAAGATTTATATTACATATGAAAGACTTCTATTCTTCCTCTACGTGTCAAGCATGGGGACAGGCTTCCCAGGGAAGTGGAGGAGTCATCAACCCTGGAAGTGTTCGGAAAACGTGTGGATATGGCACTTGAGGACATGGTTTATTGGTGAGTGTGGTGATGGTTGGACTGGATGATCTTAGAGGCCTTTTCCAACCATTACGATCCTACAATCCCATGAATTCCTAAGGGAATGTGCACAGCTGGAGGCACTTGGGACCAGGACTCAGTAGCTGTGCATCAGGAGTGGTTTGGGTGACTTTCTCCTGCCAGAGTGCAGAGGGGACAATGACACTGCTTCAGCTGTGCCCAGGCCCGTGTCCTCAGCCTCCAGCCATAACCAGCAAAACCACCAGCACTGTGTGTCTGGGCTGTGTCCCTGTGCCCTGATACCGCACTAGGCTGGACACTGTCTGTCCTGACAGATTACTGTCTGCAGTGACACCACAGGGAGCTGGACATTATTTGTCATGACATCTCACTGGGCTGGACGTGGTTTGCCATGACACCTCACTGGGCAGGGCACCGTTTGTGTGGCACCCGCTGCCCCTCATGCGGAGCCACAGGCGGCTGTGCCCGTTCCCCGTTCCGGTATTTGCCGGGACTCGCCGTTCGTGCCCGAGGGCCCCGCGGCTGCCCGGGCTGGGCGGCACGGAGGAGCCATGAGAAAGAGAAGAGCAGCGGGCTTGGTCCGCGCGGTGCATTGTGGGCAGGGCCAGTCACCGCCGCCATTTTGTCTCTGTCAGGCGCGGCGCGGGTGGTCGGGGTGAGGTGGCCGAGCCGGTGTCTGGCGAGGGGGATTCGGCCCGCAGCTCACGATGATATCGGCCGCCCAGCTCCTCGATGAGCTCATGGGCCGGGACAGGAACCTGGCCCCGGATGAGAAGCGCAGCAACGTGCGGTGGGACCACGAGAGCGTGAGTGCAGCGGGGCCGCCTCCCTCCTCCCTCCTTCGCTGCTCTCGCACACTGCGCGGGCCGGGGGTTTGTCGGGGCGACATGGGCGGCTTCTCTCGGCCGGGGACAGCCGCGGGGAGGGGAGCAGAGGGAAGGGGTGAGGTGCCGGCCAGAGCGGGAGTTCCCCGTGGTTTGTCGGGGTGCGGGATGGGCCCTCCGCGCTGGGCCCTGCATGGCGGCCTGGGGCGGGCCGAGCCCGGCCGTGCGCGGGAACCGCGCCGAACCTTCACCGAGGAGGAGGAGGAAGATCCCGGCGCAGCCGGACTGCAGGAGGGACAGCCCCGGTATTTGGGTGTTGGCGGGGGAGGGCTGTGCCCGCCGGGGCCGCCGTTAACGGCAACGGGGATTTCCAGAGGTCTGGCGGTGGCGGAGGTCTCCCGCAGGGAAACACAAAAATGAGGCGGCGCGGTTAAAGGAATTCAACATAGAAGCTGGTGGCTTGCGCGAAGATGGACGACACAGATGTTCTAGTTTGGGAGATAAATGTCTCTGGATCTCTTCCTGAGGGTGGTGAGGAAACAGAAGGGCACGCTCGTACCGACTTTCACGTCTGGAAGTCGTACTACAAAGAAAAACCGTAAGACTTTGGAAAGTGAGAATTTGTTTAAGAAAAGCTTGATTCTTTCCATATTTCCTCACTCAGAGGAATCTCCTTGGGGGGGGGAAAGACACTAACCTAAACAGGACTCTTGTTCAGCAGTACTTATGTACTTCTGTTAATGTGGTGTTCATTCATTTTCTGCAGTAAGTAGCCCGAACAAGACAACGCTGTTGTTGTTACTATTATTGTTGTTATTAATTGGGGTTTCTCTACTGGTTGAGCTTTAATGAATGATGACTTAGTTGTGGCCATCGTAGTTGAATTGTAAGTTATTTCAGGAAAACTCAGTGGTAGCTACAAAGTTCCTATAGCTGCTGCTTTGGGAAGATGAACACTGATGAATTTTTAAATTTTTATCTCTCCGTTCATCATACATTTAGTTATGGCATATGTTAAAAGATGGTGTCACAGTTACAATAATTTATCACCTAAGTAATAGGAATTTCTGTGGTTTAAGCTGCACAAAGCATTTAGCTCCTCCCCCCGTAGCACTTGCTTGGGTTGTTGTTTAATTGGGAGGAGGGAGAAATGCTTGGGTTTGGCTGGTCTAAATTGCATCTTAATCAAAGACATGATTTCATGTTTTTATATGAGATCTAGGTCATTATAAAGGAGGATAATACTTGTTTGAATTTGTTTGATTTGGTTGAATTTGCATGATATAAGGACCAATACCTATCTTACCATAGATTTTTCAAGTGTGAGGAACAATTCCCTCCCTTGAAAAATGCTGCTCTATAGGTAAGCAGTGCTCGTCAGGAGAAAATGGTGAGTTCAGGAAGTTTTCATGACCTTGTTTATGTGTTTCTAGACTTACTTTATAAAGAAGATAATTAAGGTGTTCAGTTAGGTATTTTCCTTTGATTGTGAATTTAAAATAAGGAAGAGTTATGTGAAATACATGAAATATGAGGTGAATGGCTTGAGCCATGTTGGTCCAGGTAGAGCAACAGATAAGGGACTTGGTTTGGTTTATTCATTGAGGTGAGAAAGATATTTTTCTTTGTTGGTTTTTGGGTTTTTTTCCATCATTTGCTTTTAATAAGTTCAGATTACTGTCTTCATCTTCAAATGAGCAAATCACAGAATATTTTCAATTTTTTTTCACTTAGAACTTCAGGCTGAAGAGTTTAACTATAACCAAAGGACTCAGTCTCTCAGCTGTTCAGTTCTGTTGTTTTAGAAACAGGGCCTTGTCTGTGCTTCCCAGTCCTCTGACAATTCGGAGTGAGAGCTATCCTGTGTCTGGGAGCAGTGGGAAAGTTAAAGGATCAGGGTCGAGCCTTCAGTCCTGCAGGAACTGCTGTTTGCTCTGCTTCTGGTTTTGAGACTAAATACTACCTTTCTGCAAGGAATGTTTTCCTAGGTTCCTATAGTCAACTGATGAGTTCATAAAACCCAGTAATTACTGCTGTTAAACACGTGTTTCAGGTTGACTTTTTTCGTCACCTAAAGATTAAATTTGGAATGCTGACACGTTTTAAAAGACGGGAAATGCAGATAAGGTTCAAATAGTAACATTTCATTCCTCTGCCTGACTGCTGTCCTGCTTTTCGGGTGAAATACATGTGCTAACGTTATTTCATCTGAGATTAGACATAGATCACCGTGCAGCTTGCTCAATGCCGGCAAGTTGTACTGGTCCTGAAGTGTAGGATTTTGAGTCACATATCATGAGTTTTGAATGTGGAAGATAATCACAAGAAGCTCATCTGTATTTTGCTTATCATTCAGAGATGGCATCCATGAGGCTGTCAGAAACGGGAAGGTGCAGTGAAATACAAGATGGGAGTGGAAGTGGAAGTTGTGGAAGCAGAGGGTGTGATAGCTCAGTGTGTGATGTAATTGCAGTGACAATGAAACATGTCGATTATACATTATAAGAGCTTTTGTAGAGCTTAAGTTCTTTCTTTAAAACTTAGACATGATTAAAGCCTTTATTCTTTAAAAATTGGAATCCCACTTGTGGTATATTTCAGCATGATAGCATGTCCTTAGGTGATTAATCCTGGTTTTGGCAAAAAGACTTTGTTCTGTATGCAGGAGGAAATTATTAGTATAATACATTTTAGTCTTTCTGATTACTGCCATGTGTGTAGACAAAGTATGATTCTTTATTGATTCACACTTTCCTGCTTTAATATGCCACCTGCACAAAGCAAATTCTTATGGAAACAGCGATTGCATAAGAGTTCTGAAGCTGTCCTGTAACACAAGCCCAACATGGGCTCCCCGTGTTCCTGTAAGGTTTGAAATTGTGATGCTTCTTCAGGGCAAACTCAGGGTTTTGAGAAAGTGAGAGGGGTGAAGACCTGGTAGAGACAAATGTCTGCGAGCGATCGTCTCTGATAATGCAGTTTCTCAAAATGTAGGTTTGTATTCCGACTATGATGTGATGGTTTTAGCTATTTATGATGTGATACGCTTTTACTTTTATAATGCCACCGACCTAAATTGCTTTGTATGTAGGTAGAATTTAAGGACTTAATCCTCCAGGGGATGGAGGGAGAGGACTTAACCTTCCATTAATAATACTCTTCAAATAACATTTATCTTTAAGAGTAGGTTTGGGAGAAGAGCTGATGTTTGTTTGGTTTGAGTGGGTGGGCTTGCTCTTAAAATGTCTGCTGCATGTGAGCTTTAATGGATTCAAAGAACTCAACTGTGAGAAAGTATTTACTAATTTTTGATGTGTAAGCCACAATCTGCTGGATTTTATTCTCAGCCTTTTTACTAGGAATTGTCTGCCTAAAGGAATTTGCTTACGTAATTTTTTATTACTGTTAGAGAAATACTTCTCCATCAGTAAATTTTCTCGCAGAAGAGGAACATCGTAATGTAGAAGCATTAACAATATAGAGCTGTCAATAGCTTCGTTATATGAGAAAGCTTTGAACTGCTTCCCAGACTTCAATTGAGCTTGCAATTCTTGCAGACTTGGATGTAAAGGATTCTACTTTCCCATCTCCAAGAGATTTCAAGGATTAGTGAATTTGTGTTGTAGGAGTGGAAAGTTCCAAGCATCTCTGTTCGTTGTAGTGTCTTACCAAAATGTGAGAATTCAGGGGCTTTGAGACCCAAGCCGTGGCTTATCCTGCAGCAACAGTTTGACAGTGCTACTTGTCTGTTGTACCTTCTCGCTAGCAGAGTTATCAGAATAATTCTGCAAAAAGGAATAAATGCTTATTACCTGCATAGGGCGTTATCCCTACCAAAATGCCTGTTGGTCTGTTCCTGCATGTATGGAATATATTTCCATATTACTTGTGATTAGTGTAGCAGCCTGATAAACCATGGATGAGCGATGCCAGCTGAAGCTTATCAGGCACTTCTGTTTCAGTCCTTTAATGGCTCTGTGATGCTTCAGCCATTCCTTGGCCCTTTCTGTTTCCACTCACCGTTGATTACTTAGAACTGATTGGAAGTGCGGTTGATGTTCAGCCTGGGAAGGTAGATGTTGCACTCAGTGAAGCTGAGCTGGAATGATACCTGCAAGATTCTGCAGAATTCCAGGAAGTTGTGTTTTCCTGTTGAAGCAAACTCAGTTGAAGAGCATAATGAAATAGTTTTGAGAGGGGAAGAAAATTGCTTCAACCACGTATTTCTCTGCAGACTGCTTCCTAGGAGAGAATGTCAGGTAATTCACTGGATGCCATCCTAGTGCTAGAGTGGCAGCATCTAGAGCAGGTAGGAGAAAATTATGGCAGCTTTTTAGTGTGTGTGTTTTGTCATTATTTGGAGTTTGAGGTTTTTTGTTTGTTTGATATGGCTTTTGTTTGTTTGGAGGTTTTAATATATAAATAATTAATACAGTGTGTAGCGTGTTTAAACCTCTTATTTTAGTATTGGTTACTGCAATTTTTGGCTGTAACCGTCAGTTCATAAAAAGAGGATTTTCCTAGTAGTGCTGTTTCATAATTGTAATTCTTTCTTGGGGTGGGGGTGGGGGGGGTGGTTGTTTTGTTTTTTTCATCATCCTTCTAATTACTTTCCTTTGCTTCTTTTGTTACTACTAGTTTCTAAACTGTTACAGGTCAGTTTGCTTAATTTTTTGGTTGATGGAAGATATTCTACAACCCTTTTGTCAGTATGGTATAGTCAGACTGTTATTATGTGCTGTCTGTGTCTTATGAAATTGTCTGATCCAACTCTGAAATTTTTTGGGAAGTGCCTTGTCACTGATCCTTATACCTGGATGTGAGTATGAGAAAATGGCAGAAGAAGAGAATGTATAGAGAAATTACATTTCTATGGACTAGTACAGGAGTCCATCCCAGAAATTGCTCCTTTGAAGCAATTCTGTAGTAAAACAAGGGATATTGCAGCTTGCAGAGAAGAGCAGATTCTGAAACCAGATTTTGTCCAGTAACTTTTCCCTTGCTTCTGAGGGAAAAAAAAAGTCATTTCAGATGTTTTCTTAACTATTCTTGGTAAATTGCTTCAGATAGGTACCAGTGTCTCAACATGGATCCTGGGAGAAGTATTCAAATTACATAGTAAGAGATTTGTTTGTTTGTGTTTCTTGTCCATAGCTTGTTGATAGAAAGCCTAGTTGTTTTTCTGAGTAATCTGTAAGCAGTCAGTAGAGTTTTAACTTCGTAGCCTGATTTGCAGTCTGGCAGTTAGCTTGGAAAAATAAATCAAGCTAATCTAATTTGATCAATGCATGTCACAGGCTTCTCAGTGAGGTGGTGGTGTTTGGGGCCTCTCTCCTCACCCCCATTTCTTAAAATACTTCAGGCTGTATCTTGGGAGATAAGATACTGCAAGTCTTTGTCCACAGAATATGGGAGAGGATTAGAACTAGGCTGTAATGCTGTCACAGTTATTAAATTTGCCAAAAATTAGAAGCTGGTGTAACATAAAGGAGGTGCTGGAAGAATGTCCAGGCTAGTTTTGAATTTACGCCTTAATTAATGGCAGTCAAATCTGTGGAAAGGGTCTAGTGAAAAGCTAATTATTTCAGATTGTTTACGAAGTTAGGGCTGAAAGTATTTCTGATTCTACCCTTTTGGCTGTTCTGATGGATAGACAGGAGGTATTTCTGTGTTTCAAACTTCAGGCACTGACCAACTTGACTAGCTAAACCCATGCTCATGGGTGAGGGTGAATAATCTTTTTAACAAAAATTGTTTTTATCCCATCATATGTTAAGTATTTTCTGACTAGAGTAACAGGTTTGTGGTTTTTTGAACTTTCTGGTTGTCTTTTTCTGTTATCAGAAAGGGAACCTGACTCAATAATGTAAAACCAGACTGTGCAGGAGCAAACCAAACCCTTTTTAGTTGGTAGGAAACCAGGTTAAAATGAATGTCTTCTCTGCCTGAAGAGCTATATAATGTCTTGTTGCCTGTCCTTCTTAAGATAGGGAATTGTAAAAGCATTGGCGTGGGAAAGCTTCTGGATAATTCTCTCTGGATAATTGCCGTCAAAGTCCTTGGGGCAGTACCTGATGTTTGAATGCAGGTGGCTCTGGTTCTCCGGGCTAGTAGCTCTGAGGAAGTGAAGGCTGAACACAAAGTTGTCCCAGGCAAGCAGAGGAACTTGCTCCATGCTTCCATGGCAGTTGTTCTCACCTCTTGTGGCTTTTCACAGTTGAGAATTTCTCTGAAAGTCGTTAAATAGTCCAATCTGATTTCATTCCTTTCCTTTGGAAATATTAAATATTGATATTTATAAATTCATGACCCTTTCATCTAATCTTAAATAGTTAGTGGTAAAATTAAGAAATATTACTATGGCAAAGAAAAGTAAGATTTTTGGTGTTTTGTCATCAAGATGCACCTTGTAGCACTTGTCGCTGCCAAGAAATATAAAGATAGAGGGTGTGTACAATTTTTAGCAATTTTACTGTGTTCAAAGGAAACTTTATCACTGTATTTTAGAAATAGAAGTGATTACATAAAATTTTCAATTCAAGAGGCAAAAAATGATGCCTGTTTCTTTCTTGTCTGTCAGGTTTG
The DNA here is from genome assembly GCA_013389985.1 of Dryoscopus gambensis. Lineage (NCBI taxonomy): Eukaryota > Metazoa > Chordata > Aves > Passeriformes > Malaconotidae > Dryoscopus > Dryoscopus gambensis. The sequence continues at coordinate 235,332 of WEIT01002011.1, read as the reverse complement.
CAAATACTACCTTTGTGGCTTTTGCCCAGCTGAATTATTTACAAATACCCGTTCTGATTTAGGTAAGTTTATAAGTTATGAGATTTTTATTCACTTGAAAGTAATTACAACTGAGCTTTTGTTTGCAGAATATGTTTTTATTGTTAATTGCTCTGTCAAAACACTTTGAATTTTTTTTTATTTTTTCAGTTCAAGAGTTGCCAGTGATACAGTATGCTAAGAGTAGTATTTATTCCAGATCCTACTTTGTCTAAGTGAAAAAACTTCTTAAAATTTTTTTCTTACTGCGTAAGCTAAATTACTGGGTGTGGGGTGCTTTTTTTGCTCAAGTGTCAGTTTCTAGTTTGGGTTATTCTACCTGGACAGGGTTTTAACCTGTTTTCATGTGAGTATACCTTATTGAGCTGCTTTATTTTAGGGACTCATTTACTGTAGTAGTCATTTCTGAAGACAAGCTCTAAATTACTGGTAGTTTTCAAGTGATGCAACATCGGCAGCATGTAGTTTGGAGATGGTAACTTAGCAAAACCAGACTTTTTGTCTTAGTGTTAATTTCTAAGTCTTTTGAAGAGTTTGAGAGTCTGGAGAAAGTGGGGAATTTTAACACAGCCACCTTCATGAAGTCAGGGCACATACCTCCTAATTTTACTCTGAAGATCAGTGTTTTAAGTAGCCAGTGAGTTGCAAAGAACTCTGGAAATTAGAAAGTGCCTGATGAAATTACCCTTCATATGCAATTTTTCTTTTTTTTTCTTTTTTTTTTTTAAGCCCTAGGTGTTTAGGATATTACATTGTTTGTATTTACTGATGTAAAACTAGATCTGGAAATTCTATTTTTATGAAGACTTCATATATAGAGTCTCTTTTGGTTTACTAATTACTAAATGATACTGGCATTCTTTAATGTATCTTTCAAGCTGCAAGCAAAGGAAGCAGAAAGGCAGAAGCATAAAAATCCTTGTGAAATGTTCATAGCCCTGTTATATCGTGGTGCACAAACAAATGCTGGTGGAATATGAATACAACATTTAGGAATGCAAACTTAAGCTTTTTGTGTTGTCTTCTTAGGTCCTTGTGAAAAAATTCATGATGAAAATCTACGCAAACAGTAAGTTTGTTGTTTGATACGTTAAAGCAAATACAGTTTCTGGTATCTTTGAAATTTGTCAATAGCAACCCAAACACTACAAATTAATTGCTATTTTATTTATGTAAATTTACTGAAATTTTTATTTAAATAAAAATTTACTTATTTAAATGTATTCTGTTACTATGAGCAAGAATTCATAAGACTGTGTGTCTTGTTACTTAGTTTTCATCTTTTACAGATTGTTGTGAGCTTTCATTTTAAAAATCTTCTCTCAGGTATGAGAAGAGCTCTCGGTTTATGAAGGTGGGCTATGAGAGAGACTTCCTGCGCTATTTGCAGAGCTTGCTTGCAGAGGTGGAGCGCAGGATCCGGAGGGGCCATGCTCGTTTGGCACTGTCGCAGAACCAACAGTCTTCTGGGGTGAGTCTGCAAGAGTCATTGAGGCAGCTTTTCCTGCGCATAGCATCTTCAGGGTGTCTTGACCTTACCTATTCGGGTAAGACTTACTGTCATCCAGAAGATTGATGGTCAATAAGATTTTTCATCTGTTAGCCAGCAGGTCGCATCTAGCCCTAATGGGCGAGCCAGCTGTCTCCACAATGAGGAAGAGCCCTCTTTGTTCTCACCATCTCTTGTTTTCTCAGAATGAGTATCTGTCACGGTGATATTGGGTAGTAAAATACTGTGACCTTCCCAAAAGTGCCTCTAAGGAAATCTCTCCGTGTAACCAGCATACTTGCAGACACACATACACTTTCACACCAGATAGCTAGTAAAACAATCTGACGATGAATGAGCAGAAAGTCTTCGCATGGAGTTCTACAGGAGAGATCTTTTATGCATCTACACTCGTGCAAGGTTTTTTCAGAAGTGCCACAGGAGCAACGGGGGTCCAGGGGAAGGGAACCAATCAGGAAACTTTGAGAGCATAACAGAACAGAGCATTCTGGGGGAAGCCATCTCAGTCACCATAAGCTGGAAAGGAAACTAGAACTTATCCCACCGTAGGACTCCCTTCATTCCTCGTCCAGCAGGCCCACTCATCTCCACAACTCCCCCATCTCTATTAATTAAAAGGGCTTCTCTCAGGGATCTTAAAAGCAACCGTTTTAAGCAACTGAGCACACACAAAACAACAAAAATGATTAAAAGAATCTGTAACGCAACCTTCAACAGGGAAGCCTACTACCCCTGAGTCCCCAGTGTCCCAGTAAGTCCTCAAACCACTCAGATAGTTTTTCTTTCTTCCAAGTTCACGATTAGGTCTTTCATCTTTTGGATGCTGGCATGGATGTTTTTGTTATACATTCTCTTTGGGCTGTGCTATCAACCAATCATCCACAGCCAGTGTTGTCAGGAGCATCCAGAAGAAAGGCAGGTGCTGGGCATCATGGTGTTGAGTGTGGGTGTGGGCTCGGGTAGCTGCTTCTGTTGGGGTTTTCAAACAAGATTGTTAAGAAAATTTTGCAATATTTCAGGAGGAGGGGGCCTCCTTTTCCCTCCCTCTTTGTATTTCCCTTTATTAATTAAAAGCTTGGGGAAAAGGGGGTGATAAGAAGGTGACAGGGGTATGGGGTTATGTGGTTAAGAAGGGGTAATGAGGAGTAAATAAAAGGGAAGTGCAATGCAACAGAAAACATCCCAACAGGGGTACTGGGGAGCGTGACCGTGGGAAGGGCAAAGTGGAGGGGTACAGGTAGGGAAGATTAATTGGTGAGAAGGCAACAAGAGGATGAAGGGGGTAGGGACTGTAATAACGAGGGCAATTTGAGAAAGACTTAAGTGGACACCACGGTGGGTTAAACTTATCCGGCTGATGTCTTGGTTGAAGAAGAGGGACAGTGTTTTGGTATTTGTAAATGGATATCTGTACCATCTCCGGGCTGCATTTCTTTGGTCTTCAGATTGTTTGTTTTTGGTTTTTGGCAGGGTTGTGTCCATGGGAGCAGTGTTTGGTGGGCGTTTCTCGAATGCTGCTGCTGGTGGTGTTGATAAGTTGGGCAGTCAGATAGTGGGTACTTTACAGGTTGACGAGAGTCTTTGGCCCCACGGTGTTTTAGGCAGTCTTTTATAAAATGTCCATGTTCTCTACAATAAAAACACCTCTGCTTGTCCCTTAATGATGCCACTAAGACTTCAGCTACCCCTTTTGTGACCGCTGTTGCTGTTATGTGTTCAGTGGATGTCAGTTTGGTACAGGCTTCAATCATTTGGTCTATTGTAGGTTTAGGGTCGAGAGGGAGGGCCTTTAAATTTTCTTAAACTCTGAATTTGAGTTGGTCATTGCCAAACTATGTAAAATCTCTTTGCGGGCTTCTGCGTTTTCTATCTGCCTCTCAACAGAACTTTTTAGACGTTTAATAAATTTGGTGAAAGATTCTTCTGTGCCTTGTTTAATATCTGAAAAGTTCAGGGGGGAGTGGCATCATCTGGGACTTGGAGCAGCCCTGCCTCTGCTACGTTTTTGATGTCTCTTAGGACAGCCTCGGGGATGATTTGGGCCTGGTCTCGGGTTCACTCAGAGTTACCTTCTCCACTTAAATGCTTGGCTGTCAAATGAGCCTTAACACCATCCCCTTGGTAGGTTTGTAGGAGTCCTCTTAATTGTTTTTTCCATGTCCATTCCCACGGCATATATTCCGCAGGGGAGAGGATACATGACGTAATTTTTTTAATATCATGGGGTACTAGGGTGAGAGCGGAGAGGGTGATCCAGAGCAGGTTTTTAAAGTAGGGTGACTCTCGCCCATAGTCTTTAGCAGCTTTGCATAGTTCCTTTATTGCGCCTAGGGGATGGGTTTCCAAAAAGGAATTTTTCTTCTTTTTTTGTAGATAACTGGGGCTGTGTACGGTGTGATTTTATCTGCCAGCTCCCAGTTGGTTGCCTGCCTCTTCACTGCAGCCCAGTAATCTTCAGTATCTCAGAGGTTGCTCTCCCTGTCCTCCTCCGAGGAGGGGAGGGTCTCCCAGTGCAGAACACGCTGGGCCATGCGGTCCCGCCGCTGCAGCATGGCAAGGGCCGGGGCCCCTCCAGCCGGGCCTGTGCTGCTTTCGCTTTTAGGAACCGGCTTGGCGGGGCCGGCGAGGGGCAGAAGTAAGGATGGGCTGGCCCAGGGCAGGACCACCGGTGGAGGGGGCGTGAATATGGGTGTGGCCCGCAGCTGGGAGGGAACTCTCGATAGTGATGGGAGGGGCTGCCACGGGCACTCGTTCGGCAGTGGGGGAGGCCCTAGGGATGGAGGACGTCGTGAGATTGCAAAATAGCTGGCACCGCATGGTGCTCACCATGTTGGGATCTAATTTGGAAAGTGGGTACAGGCAGGAGATTTAGGGGAGAGCCTGGGCTGGCCCATGTTGCCCTGCGTAGGGGAAACGCTGGGAGGACAGCAGCAGCCCTGCGCCCCCAGGCGAGATCCGTCCTTTGATCCTCCCCGAGGTAGGGAAAGGAAGTCAGGAACATGGGGAGAGAAATGCGGCGAGGGGGCTTCCAAGCTGGGGGTAATATTTCCCGAACACTCCTCAATACTTCTAATGCATTTACAATCACTGCAAATAAAGAATAAAACTTTACCACTGACAGGTCCCCTCTCAATTGTAAAACATCCAACTTCGTCCCAACTTGATCCCAAAAGTCTTTAGAAGGAAGTGAGTCTCGCGAAGTATAAGGGAAATATTTAAACAGCCAATGAACTAAATGCTTCAGCTCCCTCCTTGAAAAACAGAAATTCCCTCGAACAAGTGCTGATTTAATTTGAATATACATATTTTGTTGGGAGTAGGTTAGTTTAGCTCCCATCTCCCCTCTTCCCAACCACCGAGAGAAAAAGAATAAAAGGAAAAGGTAGAAAAGTGACCTAATATCTCGCTCATGAAACTCTGGGGTTAAAGAAAACTCTGGAAGGAGCTCTGTGCCATAGTGCACAACTTGCTGTTGCAGGAGGCGGAGGAGCGGTGAGGGTGGGTCTGGCCCCCGCTGCTGGGTGTGCTGGTGGCGCGGATGCGGGCGGTGTGGTGGCTGCTGTGGGTCACGATGCTGTTTGGCACTTTACTGGAGCTGCAGGCGCGGCTGTGGTAGAAGTGGCATGGAGTGATGGGCGAGGTGGTTTCCCAGAGTGGTAGGGCGAGGAGGCGCGGCTGCTACCACTGGATCAGGAGTTAAAGGCTGTCCTCTTACTCGTTGCTGAAGCGGCTAAAGGAGTGCTCGCTGGACAGCCTGCTGGAGGTGGCAGAGTCCTGGGGAGGGCTGCCCGGTGGCTGCGTCCTGGTGGCTGGCATCAAGGTGTGCTTAGGGGGCCTGGCGGTGCCTCCGCACCTCCTCCTGTGCAAGCTATTTCGCCAGCTCTGACTGATCTTGTAATCTTCTTTGGTGAAGCAGCTGTGCTAAATGCGAGCTTTTAGCAGGGCGGGATGCTAGAGACGCTTTTAGGCATGTTCTGACGTTCGGAAGTCTGTGTTCGGGCGCCACTTGTCGCGGTCATGTTGAATGGTAAAATACCGTGACCTTCCCAAAAGCACCTCTAAGGAAATCTCTCTGTGTAACCAGCACACTTGCGCACACACGCGCGCTTTTACACAATCCGACGATGAATTAGCAGAAAGAGTCTTCGATGGGGTTCTACAGGAGAGATCTTCTATGCATCCACATTCATGCAAGGTTTTTTCAGAAGTGCTGCGAGAGCAACGGGGGTCTAGGGGAAGGGAACCAATCAGGGAACTCTGAGGGCATAACAGAGCATTCTGGGGGAAGCCATCTCAGTCACCATAAGCTGGAAAGGAACCTAGGATTTATCCCACTGTAGGACTCCCTTCGTTCCTCATCCAGCAGGCCCACTGGCCTCCACAAGTATCTCTTCTCTACCTGTCAAGTGTTTTTACCCAGACAACCTCAGTTTACGTTCTCTCCACTAGTTGCACATTCCTCCCTCCCTGCACTAGGAAGCTGTATCTTGTCCCCTGATGGATTTGGAGCAGTGACTGTGGCCTGTGCTCTGTGAATTTTGTGACTGCCAGGACAGCCTTGCTACTTTCTGCTGCCCCACCTCTGTCTTGTGCAAAGTCCAGTTACTTCAGAAGGAGCTGTAGAGAGCATCCAGTTGAGATGCTTGTGGAGCAGAGCAAAGGTGGGAGGGAGACACTAAGTCTGTTCTGGCAGCCTGCAGAGAGGACACTGCTAGCAAATACATCTTTGAAGCGAGATTCTTTTTGCATTTTACACTCAGAAGTTGAATTTCAAAGCCTGCAGAACTTCTAAGTCATACTTGAATGTCTGCAAAGATACCTGGTAGCTGCATGGGAGTGTTAGAGTTTAAAGTTAGGACTTTGAATTCAGTTTTCTTACCTTCTGTGGGTCGGGACCTTGAACATTTTTGTTGATCTGGGAGGAATTAGTGTGGCTAGACTTAACAAGGGTGGAGTACATGGTGTCGAGAAGTGTTTTATGTTAGACTAGACTACTATTAGTAGCTTCTCGTAGGAGAAGAGGCAGGGAGAGGTTATTCCCAAAGTATCTCTGGAATATGAGAAAACGTACATATGTGTGTTTAAGCTATTTTAGCAAAAGAAAAAGAAACTCAACATGCAAAGAACAAAAACCCCAACTCACTCTTGTACTGTTTGCAGGGAGCTGGACCTACTGGTAAAAACGAAGAGAAGATTCAGGTGTTAACTGACAAAATTGATGTACTGCTTCAACAGGTGAGGGTTTTTTAACCCCCATAAGAGGGATCTGTTACTTCCGTTACTTGATCAAAAATTAAACTTTAATTTTTTTATTGCCTTCTAGATTGAAGAACTAGGGTCAGAAGGAAAGGTGGAAGAAGCACAAGGAATGATGAAACTCGTTGAACAGTTAAAGGAAGAGAGAGAACTGCTGAGGTCTACGACTTCAGTAAGTAATGTGTTCGTGTTCTGTGACACATATCAGAATTCCGTGCACAGTACATTCTTAATAACTTTGTCCTTCCACTGAAGGCATGCAAGATCTGTGCAGAATTTATTACATAGTAACAGGACATTTGGCTGTGTTAATCCATTGTGTTGATTAAGCATTCTACCTTGAGAGTGGGCTTCCTGCAGACAAATTATGAAATTATTCACCCAGCAGTCCTGGAGGAGAGCTTGCACCTTGCTCTAGTTCATGTCTCAGTTAAACTTTGCCCCCTTTGCCTCTGCAATATAATTTTACTGAACTACCCATGTGACTGTTACAGAAAGCCCTTGAGTCAGGGCTGTGACTAGAGACAGGCATCTGTCTGACTCTGAGAGCTACAGAAGCCAGAGGGAATGTGTTAAGCAGCAAGTTCCTGTCAATGAAAAGGAGCTTAAGTTTAAAGATTTTTTTTTTGGTGTTTAATGAAATGCTCAATTTGAGATTCTTGTTTCATTTTTTTAAGAGCTCTTAAATGTTGCAGGCAGTGTGTTTATGTCCATACTGCATGATTCATGAACACTGCACAGCAGTAATCACCTGGGTTAATGTTGAAATTTCAGTGTATTTCTCACGTGTCTGTTGAAACAGTGGTTTAAATTGATCACCGTACTTTTAAATAGAAGCCAGCATTTCTTTTTGTTTTTCTTTGTGGGGTATCCTAGCCTTTTGATTCCTTGAGGTATATTCTGTGGTAGTTGTTCTGCAGCTCCTGACATTTCAGTTGATGCCAAAGAAATCTTAAAACTGAAAAAGCTTTAAAAGAAAATCTTAAAACTTTAATTTTTCTGATATTGCAAGGAGGCTGCAGATATGACTGTGTACATGTTAATGCAGTGAAGAGTGGTTTTGTGGTTTCTCATGGACTCCTTGCTTGTGGGAATGGGCATAGGTGGCCTCTTTTCTCCCTGTTTACCATGATGGGGTGAAGTGCTCCAAAGATAAAGCAGGCAGATGTGATTTCAGCTTTCAGTAGAGCCTGGGATTTGACAACAGTAACATAGAGTTCTAAACCTCTTTGTTGGCTTTTGGCTAAAACTTCTCTTTTACCTTACCAAGTATTTTTCTTTTTTCAGACAATTGAGAGCTTTGCAGCCCAAGAAAAACAAATGGAAGTTTGCGAAGTTTGTGGAGCCTTTTTAATTGTAGGAGATGCACAGTCCAGGGTAGATGACCACTTGATGGGAAAGCAGCATATGGGTTATGCCAAAATAAAAGCTACTGTAGAAGATTTAAAAGTAAGTATTTCCTCCAGTTATTGAAATGAAAAATGCTTGGAGGCTTCCTAAGATACATAAAAGGCTGTTCAGTGGATTTTCTCAGGAGAGTGAAACATTCCAAGGAATGGAATCCTGCACTGTGCTTTCACTGACGTAATTTGTTGGGACATTAGATATAAGCAAAGATGTCGATTCAGGTGGGAATTCTTACGGCCTTTTTAAAGAAATGTAGTGTGGCCTCTGTTCTTGGGAGAGTGACAGAAAAAAGTTCTGCTAACAGGATTTTCATTTCAGGGATTTTAGGAAGTACTGTTCTTTGTTTGGAAAATAACACTGAAATATTTTAGAAGCTTAGGCTTTTACATCCTCAGAATCTGTAAGCTTAAGTATCTTGAGTAATGTTCATTTCTTCCTGTAAACTTGTTTTCTGAGGAAAAGTTACGAAAAAGGACAGAAGAGCCTGACCGTGATGAAAGGTTAAAAAAGGAGAAGCTAGAACGGGAAGAGAGAGAGAAAGAGAGGGAGCGGGAAAGAGAAGAGCGAGAAAGGAAGAGACGACGTGAAGAGGAAGAAAAGGAAAAAGAGAGGGCTCGTGATAGAGAAAGACGTAAAAGGAGCCGCTCACGGAGCAGGCATTCAAGCAGGACATCTGACAGGAGGTGCAGCCGCTCACGAGACCACAAAAGGTCAAGAAGCAGAGAAAGAAGGCGAAGCAGGTACGTGCATGTGTCTGTGTGTCTCTTAAGTATTATCACGTAACTTTCCAAAAGGTAGAAGTCTTAGGGGGACTTGATCTGTCAGCGTGAGTCACATCGCTGATTTGTTAGCTTCACTTAGGTCTCGCTTCTTAAGAGAAGACAGGCCTTACTGGTTCTAAGGATAAGCAAGTTTTTGCTGAGTGTCACCGTCTTCTCTGCATTTTTGGAAGGTGACACCATTGTGGTGGAAGTGGCTTTATAAGAGAGCTTTCAAAAGACAAAGAATGCTTCCAAAGAATAGGGTCTTGTTTCTTCCTTCAGTTGGTCTTTATTTCGTGGTGGTAGATACTTTTAAGCTGTGTAGTTAAGTGTTCCAGTAAATGAAGAGGGCAATATGAAGCCAGGTCTTATGTACTGGGAATTATTTATATACAGTATGTTAAGATTTGGTTTCTGCAGATAATCACTGTATTAGAAAGTGGTACTGTTTTACTGTTTTATATTCTGAGTTAGAAAATAGCAGCTGAGATTCACATTTTTGAAATTTTCTCTGAATGTTAAGGAGTCGTGACCGGAGAAGAAGCAGAAGCCATGATAGATCAGAAAGGAAACACAGGTCTCGCAGCAGGGACAGGAGACGGTCAAAAAGCCGGGATCGGAAATCCTACAAGCACAGAAGCAAAAGCAGAGAGAGAGAACAAGACAGGAAGTCAAAAGAAAAAGGTATGTTTGTAACAAAGACTGAGTTCTTAGCAAGTTCTGAAACCAGTCTTTTCTTAGAATCTCAAAAGCTGTTAGCTTTTCAGTGAGTGACTGAAAGTTCTTAGTACCAAATCACACCTGGTTCTGAAAGCTGTGTGTGTTGCTGTAAACAATTTGAAGCATTTTGTTCTTTCCAGTTACAGTTACTGCATGTGCGTGCATACCTGCACCCCAGTGTCCTTCTCTTACCTGTTGTACTTTATCTGCAGATGAAGTGTGCAAGGATTTTTATATATTTTAAGACCTGTTTGCCTTTATAAAAACATAAGCCTGTAATCATCATTTTCTAAGAGTGAATGTCTTAGATTCCTACTCTTAGTGGACATTTGCAATTACCCTTTGCGGGTACATATTTTGTGGGACATTGGTACATTGGTACCTGGCTTCTCACCTGTACCATCTATTACTTCTCAACACTATCATGTTATCTTTATTACCCTTTTAACAGTGCTTTTAAGTTTTTTTCTCGATCTACAAATGCAGTCCAAGATAAATATTGCAGAATCTCTGTGATGCTCTAAATGACAATTTATGCCTTCTCCCCAGTCTCCTGCTCTTCCCCCAACCTTTCTCCCTCGTTTGTTTTTTTTTTCTGTTTTGATTTGTTTTGTTTGTTTTCTTTTGTGGGTTTTTTGTTTGTTTGTTTGTGTATTTTGTTTGTTTTTTGTAGGGAATATCCTAATCTTTAGTGTAAGAACAACTAATCTTCAGAATGGTNTTTGAAGCATTTTGTTCTTTCCAGTTACAGTTACTGCATGTGCGTGCATACCTGCACCCCAGTGTCCTTCTCTTACCTGTTGTACTTTATCTGCAGATGAAGTGTGCAAGGATTTTTATATATTTTAAGACCTGTTTGCCTTTATAAAAACATAAGCCTGTAATCATCATTTTCTAAGAGTGAATGTCTTAGATTCCTACTCTTAGTGGACATTTGCAATTACCCTTTGCGGGTACATATTTTGTGGGACATTGGTACATTGGTACCTGGCTTCTCACCTGTACCATCTATTACTTCTCAACACTATCATGTTATCTTTATTACCCTTTTAACAGTGCTTTTAAGTTTTTTTCTCGATCTACAAATGCAGTCCAAGATAAATATTGCAGAATCTCTGTGATGCTCTAAATGACAATTTATGCCTTCTCCCCAGTCTCCTGCTCTTCCCCCAACCTTTCTCCCTCGTTTGTTTTTTTTTTCTGTTTTGATTTGTTTTGTTTGTTTTCTTTTGTGGGTTTTTTGTTTGTTTGTTTGTGTAAATGAAGTGAGTTTTGCTTTTATCAGTATTCAGGTGAGTCTCAACAGAAAGCTCTTAGTCCTTGGAACAGTTTTATAGCTGTGGTACATGGCATGTACCACGACATTGATGTTGACTCCCTGCTTCACCAGAGGCTGGAGCTCAGAAGCTTTACTTTATGTAGGATTACAAAGAGCTACAGTGAGAACACTGCAGATTCACATTTTGTGAGAAGATACTAATTCACTGTTATTGCTAAATTTTCCCCTTTAAAAGTCTTTTGGAACTTCTGTAGGAACGTAATACTTCTGGCTCTGGTGGGGAGCTGACTAATGGCCAGTCCGAAACAGCCACCCCACTTCATGGTGGAAGTGTGTCAGTAATGGATGAAACAATTGTGTTTCTAAGGTACTTTTGAGGTTCTCTGGAATGAAA
>WEIT01002011.1:209754-223926 GCA_013389985.1 Dryoscopus gambensis | reverse complement strand
GGTTGCATAGGCCTGTCTGCTTGACCCTTCTCTGTATTTATCCAGCAGATTGGTTGCCAGAATGTTGGTAATGCTTCATGTATTTCTCTTCCCTGACTTCCTTGGACTGTTTCAGTTATTCTGGTTTATACTGTGGGGCATCTTTAGTATTGATTCTTCTATCATTTTCCTTTGCCCTGTAAGAGAGTGAGTTTTGCTGCTTGCTCGTTGGCAGTGGAAGTGATGTGTAGGCTTTAAACTCAGATTCAGTGTTGTAGCCCATATCTATCCATTTGTTACTATTCCTACCTGATACTGTGCCTTTTTTGCCTGCTTTATGAACAGATTTCTGGTACTTTGTTAAGAATGTCGTGTTCTTCTGAATGTGTGTATTTATGCATATAAATAACTGTTTTCTTATTTATTCAAATTTGGTCTGGTTTTGAGCTTTTCAGTTCTCTTCTTAATCTTCCCATAAATAGAGAAGCTAGTGAACTTTCTTCAGCATCTCAAGTATTTTTAGTTTTAACTTGACTGATTTCCTTGCTGGCTGTTTTATTTGCTGCTTGCTACTTTCTTCCACCAGAAATGAGAACAGTGAGGTGATGCTATGAGCTGCGATGAAAATCCCACCTGGGAAAATGAATTACTTTTTTTTGATTGTACGATCCTAACATTTGTAAAAACACAAATAGGCCTCAGAGCAGGACTTTAATGCTGAAGAAGTTTGTGGTTTTCCCTTTGTTGGGAAAATCTTTTAACAGAAAAAATATAAAAGAGGAGGGGAGGAAGGAAAAAACCAAACCCAGTAGTAGTTAATAAGGAAACATTGAATTTCTGTGCTGAAGCTGTAAGCACAGTTGCATCTTCATATTTGCAATGTGGCACTGTAGGTAGGTAGTTAAGAAAGCTTTAGAGATTCATATATTTGAAGTATGTGGCTTTTGGACAATAGTAACTCAAAAGTTAAATTTTAACGTACTACACTGGGAATCTTGGCTTCAGAATCTACTTCTCTTTATAGCCACCACTGATCTGCAGTTGTAAAAGTAAGCAGCAAAGGCTGTAACTGCCTTTCATCTGGAAATCTCAGACTGCTTTATAAACATGAATATTAACACAAAAACCCCAAAGCACAGTTGCCCAAGACTTGCCTACAGTTGCACATTAAATTAGTGCCACACTTTGAAAATTCAGAAGTCCTGGCTTCTCGTTCACTAAGATACTGTAGAAGACAGCAACCAAGGTTGCAAGAAAAAAGTATGTGTAAAAATGAGGGCACTTGATTTGTGACTCAGATTTCGAGTTGGGGATACGTTTGCAAAAGGAAGGAGCCACCAGCCATAAACATCAGATGAGCATTAGCTTAATATAAGCCAGTAGAATGCAGCTGCTGTTAAAGTAAACAAACTTCAGAGCAGATGGAATAAATAGGGGGTTTTAATAAAAGGAAAGTTATTCTCCAAGTACCTTCATTTTATGAAGGGTTAATACTGGAATGGGCCTCCAGGCCACTTTGGCTTGGCTCTCTATCTTCCCTAATCTGGATTCTGATACTTACATAAAAATAATTATGATCATGTTTTAATGTTAGTGATTAAACCTCATCAAATATTGGCAGAACACCTCAGTAATACTGCATATTACGTTTGACTGATTTTGCATTTTCTGAACAGTAAAGTGATTCACTTTGTCATGATCAGAATTCTCACAAAACACATCTCAGTTGCCCACACAAACTCAGACAGAAAAATGTGCATGTGTTTAATCAGGAAGAAAAGTCAGTATTATGTGATTATACCTAATAGATCACAGCTGAAATAATACACCCAGTTTCAACAGGAAACTAATTTTATGTGCTTTTAAAGAGAGAACTCTTACTGATTAAAAATACAGTGGAGGAACTTGCATGCACTCTAGGGGTTGAAAAGTTCAGTTGTTGGACTATTTGTTGAATACACTTTTTCAGTTCTGCTTGGCAAACTGAAGGTTTGCTATGGTAAACCTATTTTAATACTAAAATTTTTAGAAGAGTTTGATCTTTCATACCACAGTTTAATAGTTTTTTTTAACCTTAAACAAAATTATCCCTCCTGACCACATTCAAGACACAAACAAGACAGAACAAAACCCTGCACACTGCACATCCNTGCACACTGCACATCCATAGGGCTATTAAGATCTACCATATCTACATAGGACAGAAGATAAGATTATTGGACTGACTACTAGTCCTCTGCGGGGAAACAAGACTACTATTCCTCAGTGGATCCACGTGTGCACCGGAGATACCTTTAAGACACAAAAAGAAGACTTTTTAACAAGGTTAGTTAGAGTGAAATCTACCTGCGGAGTTGCCAAACTGAGGGCAGACAGACCCAAACTGACTTAGTCCTTCAGTGAGCTGGGTGATGTTGCCGTGTGCTTTCTGCAAGCACCCTGCATTGGATGTGCTGCTGCAGGTGAATCCTCACTACTGGTGGTCATTAGGCAGTTGCCCTCATTTCTCTGTGAGGGCTTTCCCTTATCCTTCTGTAGTGTGTTATAAAACAAAGAAGTTGGGATGTTGCCACTCCTTTAAAGCTTAATTTCTTGCTTTGTCTCCTGGAATATAAAAGTGTGTTATGCCAGTCTAGGTGATAATGTTACTTAAAATAGCTTTTTCAGAGTGTTCAATCTGTGTGCTCCTCCGTTGGGGATATATCTGTCTTTTTATATTATTTATTTTGATTGCCCGGATAGAAGGGAATAATCAGAAAAAAGAGCATGAATGTTGTTCTGTATGATGACATCTGAGAGGTTGGTTTTTTGGATTTTTTTTTCTCTCCAAAGTGTCTTTACTGATCAAGAGTTGAATATTATGGTGTGAATTAATACAGGAGTAATTGGTATTTTTATTAAATTTGAAAATACTGAATTTACAGATCAGGCACGCAGCTTTAATACTGAATGGTTGTCTTCCCATGGAAATATTTTTACTTCTGGCTTCCTTCCTTCTTTGAAGATTATTGAGTTCTTACTGTAGCAAATGCTTCAGTGAGCTTCCCAATTCATGATGAAATTGTGGGCTCCTTCCCCCACATCTTGCTGTTTCTTTGCCTTTGAAAAAAAGTGCTTTTTACATATCTTCCAAGCTGTCTCCCCAAGCCCTTTTAATGAGTTGTTTATAAATGACTGCTGTTTTTATAAAATTAAAAATTACCAACGCTGACAAATGTGCAGCTACACATTTAATTTTGGTTGTCACTGGGATCCCCACCTTCAAAACTGTCAGTGCTTAATATTGTTTCCCCAATTATTTGATAGTTTGAGATTGCTAGTTTTTAATTGGCAAGTATCAATTTCTTTGATCATGCAGTCAAGCATTGTCCCACCACTCTTTTCTGATTCTCTTCCAAGAACCATAATTAATGAGAATTGTAAAACAAAGCAGGCCATACACAACCAGAAATCAAAACTTGGGGACCAAAAGAGTCCCATGATAAGTAAGGAAGCCATGCACCATAATTACACATTTGCCTAACCTCTTTACCCCCGATTATTTCCACAGAGAGCTGAGTAACTGCCTCTGCTAGGAGGTCTGACCTTTCTCCTCTTCCCCCACCCTGTACTGTCCCCTTTTACCTTTATTTTGTCCCCTCTCCATTCCAGCATGGTAGTCTGAAGCCTATTTCTGTAACTTTCTGAGTATTACTGTTATTGCTATAGAAAGTAATGGTCCCATGTTGTATGCAATATGTATCTCACTTGTGCAATGTTTGTTTTTACTTTGAAATCCATGGTCAATGTCTTCTTTCATGGCAGAAAAGAGGGGATCTGATGATAAAAAAAGTAGTATGAAGTCCAGTAGTCGAGAAAAACAGAGTGAAGACACAAATACAGACTCGAAGGAGAGTGAGACTAAGAATGAGGTCAATGGGACCAATGAAGACATTAAATCTGAAGGTGACACTCAGTCCAATTAAAACTGATCTGATATGACCTCAGATCAGACAGAGGTAAGTGCATTATTTCAAACTTTGATTAGGGCTTTTTGTTACTGTTTAACAGTGCAGCGTAAGTATGCACAGATGAAGATGGAACTAAGTCAAGTAAGAAGACAAACTAAAGCACCTTCTGAAGGAAATGACAGTGTAGTCCTGCAAAACATTTTGAGGTACATCGTTTTGTCTCAGCTATTTTGTAGCAGACTCGTGCCCCCATTAGTGTGCCTCTTTGGGACATATTTGTAGTATTGTCACCATAGAAAAATTAATTATCCTTTTTTTATTTTTAGGGATTTTGTTATCGTTTTTTAAAAAAAGTTGAACTGTTTTTGTATTTAAGTCCATATTTTGTTGGTACATCAGCAGAAACTTTTGCTTAAATACTTAATATTTGAGGCACATGTTGGACTACTTTGTTTTCATATAAACTGCTAGTATTTCTTTGTCAAGGATGTTTCTAGTTTTTTTGCTTTATTGCCTTGCATTCTAATGCAGTTTGTTCTGTAACTCGAGAGCCAGTAGCATTGGATTGATGGAAGTGTAGGGTTTATGAATTATTGCAGCTGACTACCATACCTCACACAGCGTTGGTGTTGTGAGCGGCCCATGAAAAGCCAAATTAAAAATCAAGGATTCAGTCAAACTAAGCAGGTACTCATGCCAGGTACTCCTTTCTCTACCCACATCCATGTTTGAATGCTGTTGCCTGTAATCTTTAAGCTTACTGTTGTGTTTTTGATTTTGAAGCTAGTGAAAAGGACTCTCTGTGTATTGTGTGAATACTGTTAATCTGATGTTAACAGAATGGAATTTTCTTTCAACTGTGTGTAGGGATGCAGTGCTGCCCAGAATTAGATATCTTTAAAGAGTTTAAAATGCAATAAACACTACATAATATTCGCCTTGTTACTTTCAATGCAATTCAAGTCTTTAAGAGGTATGTGCTTAATATTTCCTACTGTGTAGGAGACTTTGCAGTCAGCCATAGCACAGAACAGTAGAATGGCTGGTAACAGGCTTGTAAGGCAGATGTAAATGCGGAGACAGATCCCACCAAATGATGACAGTGTTGATGGCAGGATTGTATGCTGGAAACTGTTTGTGGGAAATGAAGCAGCTTAACAATAGGCAATACAATACTGTATTGAAAGGAAAACGTGAAGTTTTTTCCCCACTCTTGACATAGCTTTCTTACAGAAGGTCTTTAGTTGTATTCCTGAAATGAGGAAGTAACAGTGGAGAGGACAGCTGATAAATGAGCTGCTTGCAACATATTTGTTACTGTAGTTGCATTATGTATGCCAGGAACTCTTAAACATTTAATGTTGATATTAAACCATTAATGCTACATCATTACTTCTAAAGCCAGTCACATTCAGTGGTGATGTTTTTGTAGAGTTAAGATGACAGCTACCAACTGGGCCAGTGTATAGGAATGGTAAACAGAATGCTCCTAATGCTGTCTAATCGTCTGTTCTCCCAAAATTTTGCATTGTAGGACTACTACATGAAGAGTCTGTGAAGATGTTGGAAGACAGCTTAAACTGAAGATCTGCTTTAAAATGAGGTGAAAGAAAGCTGTAGTGGAGTAGAAAAATATAAAGTTGAGTTAGAATTTTTTTTTATAAAATTTAATTCAGGACTGGTGTTTCCTTCCAGAGTTCAGAAAGATGTGTTGATAATAGCACATGTGCTACTGAGACTATAAGTCCTGTATCCTTTTTTTCCTTTAAGACTTTTTAAGATAAGAAACCAACATAACCTGAACACATGGCTTGCTCAGTGTTTAATTGCAAGTTTTCATTCTTGGACTTTAAAACACAAGAATAAATGTTTAGTATTTGTGTGAATCAAACTAAAATGAATCCCATTTTTACAACTACGCTATTCCTAGCTTCTTGATATACAAGAAATGGAAATAAAGTATCTTTGAATTTCTGTTACAAATTTGATTCTCTGTCATTGAACATTTAATATTAAATAAGGTTCTTTCCTAATAAATTACTCATGTCTTCAAGCTTAGTTCATTAATTTGGATTATTAGTTATTCTGTGCAGTTTGTGGGTTTGGGTTTTTTTGGTGCCATCAGGATTTAATTTCAGGCTTACTTTTTCAGCTGTTAGATGCTCTTGGGTTCAGCATCTCCCCAAAAAATGCCTTTTGCTGCATTTGGTTAAGAAATTACAGAAATCTTCCAATAAAAATGTAGGTTTTAAGTCTTTATAAAACAGTTCAACTTTGACAGCATGTTTAGAGAGGTGCCAGTGCTGAGACTGGCATTCAGACTGCCTCATATTTGCATTTGCAGTATTGGTTTGGGATATTGATTATTGATACCCTATGCAATTGGTCAGAACAGGCCGCAGGGCAGGGAGATGTGCCTCATGCTTCCCTGTGAAGCTGTAGTGCAAGCAGGAGTGGTTCTTGTTGGAAAAGACCTGCAGTGTGTACTAGTCAGTGCTGTGGCTGTAAGGCAATGAATTTACATTCTTTAAAAAGCCGTATCTTTTCCATTAGTATTCAGGCCTTGACTATACATGTAATTGAAGTCAGACATGGACAGAACATGATTGTAACTTGTTCTGTGTGGCCTGTGTGTGGAAGTGCACTCAGGAGGAATCTGCACCTTGGTCCCTCTGGTCGGTAGTGCTGGGTGGTGATGCCATGTTCCTTTTTTGACTTTTGTTCTAAAGCAGATACATGTGCAGGGGCACAGGGGATGGAGAGTGGGTGTGGTGGCATTTTTGGGAAAAAATGAAGTGGGAGCAAGTGAAATTATAGCTATGTTCTAACTGCAGACATTGGATGAACACCTCTTCCTTTTGAAACTTGTGAGACAGGACTCAGCCTCTGCCTGGATATGTTACTTCTTTCAGCAGTGAAAATGTTTGTCTTGCACCTTCCACTGCACATACTTGTTACAGGATTTGCATTTCCCCTTACTTTGCAAAAGTAAAAATGATAAAATGAGGTACCTTGTAGTAGATTAGGCTGGGATTCAGATTCTGACATGTTTCACAGGGGAGCTGTTAATGCTTTGAAGATGAAGGAAAACTGTTTTGCAGAGCATAGGGAACACCTACCAGTAGGTGTTCTAGTAACTACCTCCAGATTTGACTGTATGAACATCTCTGTACACAGAGATTCATCTGTGTGAGAGAAGTATCTTCAGAGCTTGAGCCCGGGATAAACACCATCACAAATTTTCTAGGAATGCTATGCAAAAGGCAAGTAGCTGATTTCACTAAGCATCTCTTACATGCTTTCTCCATACTGGTTTTGACAGCCTGACAGTCTTTTATTAGGTGTTAAACGTTTACTGGCCTATTACGATTTTTCAAAGTTGCATTAAAATTTAAAGTGTCTTGTCCACTCTAGAGTGATCCCCCTCACATCCTCCTACTCCCCACCCTGAAAAAGGAAGGGATTGAAGTACTTGAAACAACTGATACTTTAATGTAAGTGAAGAGTAGCAATGTCAGTTCAGTGTAAGTTTGTAGTGCACAAAAATCGTCCTTGGAAGAACAGTAAGTTTTCTAAATTAATCTCAGTTGTCATTCCAACAGTTTATTGTTCAAAGAAAAAGCCCAACAAAAACCAGTTAATGTAGCCTAGTATGTCTTAGAGTTTATCAAACTGCATAAAACATACAAAAATACTTCTCTGAATGCATAGATTTACTGTTGTTACAGTCAGATTACGAGGAGAGTTTAAGTCTTAACACATTATTCTTGGTGGAAACTAGAGCAAATAAAGCTTTTTAAACCAGCTGCCCTATAGCAGACTGTTAAGTAATTAGTGGAGACAGTTCTTACACTGACTTCCTAAATTTATTTCCTAAAGAAAGGAACTGGAAAGAAATTAGATACTCCTAGTAATTTTGAGCCGTTTAACCACTACTGTTTTTCAGACAGTTATTACACATAATCTGAGCTAGCCTCCAAACTATGCTGGAATAAAACCTTCTTTCCTGTCCTACAAGAAAAACAAAGCAGGAACCTTAGTTACGAAGTTTTACTTCATGCTGTGTCGCAGTCTTGAGCTTCCCAGGAGTTGATTCTGGCATTAAAGTAGCTCAGCTCCTGGCTGGAGAAAAACCAGGATTGAGAATGGGAAGTTAGCTGGGTTGAGGTGATGTGTATGGAACATGGGGGAAAGGATGACCATTATTTTGACTGCAGTAAGCAAGAATTTTAAGCCTAAGTAACTTGGTGAAACCTCAGCCCAGAGTCAAAGATCTCCTCTGCTGGCAGAACAGGTTTCTGTGTTCTTTCGGTATGCAGCAGCATGAGGGAGTTTTCCAAGGTAAAGCAGAACAGAGGGAGGGTGGCAGCCATGCTGCTTCTACCAGAACATGGTGCTGTACTATTTATAGTTTGACTGTCAATACTGCAGTCCAGATCATCAACAAACACAGCACCACCTGTGCAGAAACTCTGCTCTAGTGCAGCTTCATAAAGCAGAAATGGAAGGAAAATCAATACAATTTGGGGTGGGGGGAAGGGAGAGGAGAAAAAGCTCATGCAGAAAAAGCAAGTCCCTCACCCCTCCACCCGCCTCAGGACCCAATTAAGGTTTTTGGTGCAAAGGTCAGCATCATATTTTTTGGTAAAAAAGAAAGCAGCCTCCAAAAGGGTAGCTTTGCAGGCTGCCATGTTATCAGGAAAAGCTTCAGGCTGTTTATACTCCAGCAATGCTGTGACTTAAATACGTTAACCCACAGGTGGATTTTTTCATTACTGACTTGCTTAAATGCAAGTTAAACAGTCTGTAGCTTAACCAGAGTTGGGGTTTTTTTCGCTCCCCACAAAGAAGAGCACCTGGAGGTATTCAGCCCTTTTCAGTACTTACCTGGCTAAAACAATGCTATGTACAGTGACAGTAGACTGTGCATGATGTAAAGTTAAAAGTTAGTTACTTGCTTGTGGTGTGTTTCCCATCTAGTGGCTCATAGAGCTTTCCTGTCTTCACAATACTGACACCTGGTGTGAGTACTGCACAGGCTCACGTGGGTCAGAAGGTAAACAAAACCACAGACACAGACTGGAGATCTCCTCCCCATCTCCTGAAACAAGGGCTTTCTCTTGAAAGGGCACTTCAACTCAACTGGGACTTAATTAAGGAACATTTAGGAGAGACTTTTGCATTTTTTTTGGTGGAGGTACAATATTCTCATAGGGGAAATAAATATTTAAATATGGACATGCTTATTCCACTTATTTTCACCCCAGTAAAAGGGTTTCTCATGCCACTTCCGAGCATTAAGTATCTCTAGATAACCCATCTTGGTGAGTGTTTGTGAGGGGCAAGAGATTAAGGACTTGCACATTTACATTTTGAGAGAGCAACTATTCATTGTGTGTCTTTTGTTTAATGAAGTTTAAAATACATATATACACACAGAGACACACAATTTCCTGAACCTTCCCATGAGTCTTACTTGGTCAGAGCGGATGTACTACACATAATTTTCGTATCAATAGTTATGTTTTTCGTGCCCCCACTGCCAAATCCAACTGATAAACTTCCTTGAAACATATGAAGTATGTGATTTCACTAGACAAATGAGGTATCCCTTGGCTGAATACAGTGTCAAGTAAAAAAATAAAAGCAAATGGGATATTAAATATAAAATACAAAATATTAGTTAAAATAGTAACCCTAATAATAACTTAAGGTTTCACACACGCTTATCTCACTGCCTTCCAAAGGCAGCACGTGTCACTGCCGGGTGTTCACACTGCAGATGCAGCTCCCAGGGTCAGTAGGTCAGCTTGGATGCTCTGCTGTTGTAGCATGGCCGCTCCGTCAGCATGGCTGCAGCGTTCTGGAAAGGAGAACTGTCACTTCTCACAAGGACCAACTCCAGCTCTTGGAAGTCCTGGAGTCTGGCAACATCCTTGTCCTTGTAAGAAACAGAACAACACATTACTTTGTCATTATTTATAAAATAACTACAGGAAGTAAAAACTAAAATTCCAGGGACATCACATCCAATAATAACAATAAATAATGAAAAAAAATACTACCAGCATATACTCATTAAAGGTGTAGCAGGTTTGCTTGTTTGGTTTTTTTCCTCAAACTTTTTCTTCTCCCTGAATCTCATTATGATTTGGCTGTATTTGTGCATGTCACTTAACCAAGAGTTGTGACCACTTTCATTTACAGATCTCCAGAATATATATCTTTGGAACAGAAGAGCAGGTTCATTTGTGAACAGCGTATCTTTAAATTATTCATATGCCAATTTGTGGAGGTCTTTTCCCCTTTGTGTTCTTTTTAGGCAAACAGACACTGAAGCAGTACTTGGCAATTATGTTAAAAGCACCCTAATGCACTGTTCCTGATACATTTTTAAAAAGTCAAGCTGTTATAGTTCCGTATGCTTTAGGAGCTGAAATACTCTGCCTATTGTGACAAGAATATTTTTTAAAAAGTTACAATGAAGTTTTAAGAAAAGTCCAACATCCCTTTGAATCTGTCAGCTTAAGTCAGATTTTATTTAACAAAGGTGACATTTTGCCAATCTTTTTACAAAAATACCTGCTGTGATGTCTGCAGAGTGCAAAGTCAATCTCTGGTTTCTATTCTTACCTTTCTTACAAGTGTATTGGGTAGTTTTCTGATCTTCTCTACTTGCTCTGGATTAACGCCCAGTTCACAGCAGCTCACTCTGAGCAGATCTTGATAGGTCAATTCTTGTCTGTCCAGTTCAATTTCAATGAAGTCACTGTCTCTCAGGTTCTGGACTCTGACCTTGAGCACAAGTTCTGACAGTGAAACAATTAAAAGGTTAACAACAAAAAAGACAACCAACCCAAACCTAACATTACAGTATTTACCATTATCTTCTGAATTCAGGTTTTCTAATACAATCCCTGTGATCTCACTGAGAAACACTGTGCAGTTAAGAGAAGCTTCCAGCAAAAATACACAGGAGAACCATGTTAACACTGTTGAAACTGATCCATCCAGTCACAAAGTTGAGTTGTTACCAAACTGCCAGATCTGCATTTGATGCAAATGTAGTGCAAATTTTAATTTTTCCATGTTACGTGGACTGATCTTTCCATTGTTTTGCAAAGTATTACCATGGTTAAAATACCGTATAACAGACATTTTACTTAACTGAGCAGGAGAAAGTTCAGGGCACTTTTGGCCACAGAATTCAACATCTCCGCCTCTAGGCTACTAGAGTCTGAAGTGGAATGATTATTTAACTTCATTGTCCACCCAGTAACTGTAACAGAAGGATGAGACACAGCACCTCTTTACCTTGCATGTTATACCGGAATGTTCCAGTGAAGAAGAAGGGCTGGAAGGCGGGCGCAGAGCCACTGGGGGAGGTGTTGGGCTGCAGAGGCATGGCCTGGCTGGACACTCCCAGGGAGCAGAGCCCCAGGCTGGGGGGCATGGCTGGGGGGCACACGGGACTGTTGGGCACCCCTGGGGTGGCACACGCTGAGGCTGCGGTGACAGTGGGTATGGGGGGTGGCCCAGACGCAGCATCCGGTGCGAGGAAAGCCTCGTCACTGCTGCATGATGTGGGCGTACTGATGCTTTCAGCCTGAGTTGCTGATGGACACGGGCTGGTTTCACTCTGGGAAGCAGAAGAGATGGAAGCACTTTCATTCTGGGATTCTGCCAAGCTGCCTGGAATGCTTTCTTCAGTGTAAACGTAAGGGAATGGTGGGTTGGCCAAGTAGTTCGAAACAATGGGCAAATTTAAATCCTTCACTCCTTGACATTCAGTTTCTTCCTCTATTGATGAAGTTCAAAAATTAGGGGTAGGGGATGGAGAGAAAAAACAAACCATCATGTTATTGGACAGATCTTTCTCATTTTGAATACAGTTAGTTTTCCTATTGTGTCTTGAAACTGCATCACATTCCAAGGTCATCAAAAATGACACTAATGTTCCACAAGCATGTAACACTTGGAGACCAGTAGCTGTAAAGTGAAAAAAACCCCAATAAACATCTTCTGTATGTTCAATTTTTTAAAAACAAAGTGGGGGAAAAAATAACCTTTGAAAGACACATAATTTCTAGCAGTGTTATTCCAGCACTTTCAAATGAATTGGATGACCAGTACTTTACTGAATCTCATTTTTAAATGCTTTTAATAGCACTGCTGTGAAGAGTTTATTATGACCCAGGTCAGCAAATTCAATCCAGCGTTTCTTCAGGCAAGTGACTACTTGCTGTAATACCCAAACTCTTCTCTTGCATGAAAGCACTGCAGTAAGTGACATTCCTGCCTGCCTGAGAATTACAGAACATAAATAGTCATGTCAAAGCAGTTCAGAAAGATCTGCTCAGTGATACCACACTCCCAGAATAAAAACTAGGAAAGAAGAAAAGTGGTATTTGTTTATTTCCCAGGAAACACATGAAAGTTTAACAGACATAAAAATAAGACAACTATAATCAGAGTTCATCCACATGTGCTTGACAGTTTAGATGTTAAAAACAGGTGAGTCGTTTGCCACAAACTAAGCCCAAGAGATGAGCACCTTGCCCAAAAGAAAACAGAAGTATCATGTAAGAACATGCCATTTCTTCAGAGGTGGCTGTTGGAACCTGAGTGATGATTTAGCTGCAAACTTGTAAAGGATAGCCCTGCACTGTGGATCTAAGAGCAGATCATTGTAGAGAGCAATTTAAGTGCAATTAGCAGAAGACAGCACATTTCCAAAGGTAAAGCACCTAAGAATTTTAACCTGGAGCACAGTACCTAGATGCTGATGGCACTTGGCTGGGTTCAGGAGGGTCACACACATCTAACTGGGTTTGCTGTGCATATGAACAGTGTAAGATGGCAGAATTATGGGGCAAAAATTAACCATACTGGCAAGTCACACTATAACAAGGTGCTCAGAAGGCATAACTTCCTGAGTGATAAGAGTTGTTTCAAGGGGATTTATAATAGTGATCATGGTCAGACCACAGCAAATTGTACAATGGTGAAAGCCTCCAATTTGCAGCCTGCATGCCAGCTTTAGCTTAATGACAGCAAACAGGAACGCAGCAGCACACTTCCCAAAGCATACAGCTCTTCCATTTCTTGGTGACACAGCTCAGAACACAAGGCCTTCCTACCTGGAATCCCCATGTCTATTTGCCCAAATGTGAATTCCAGTTACAAATCAGAGCCATCGAATGAGATACAATGGTCCTAGCCAAGGTTTTGCCAATTACTGCCTCAGATAAAAGCACGAAAAATGCTTTAATGTTTAGACCAAGAATTCTAGATGACTTTGAAGATGAGAACGGTACCTCCCAAAATCTTGCGGATGTCTGGTTTCGACGTTAGCTGTGCCGCCAGCTCTCCCTTAGCAGTGAGGATTTGCTTGTCTGCGCCAGCCTCCAGCAGGCAGGACACCACTTGGGCATGGTTCCGCTTACAAGCCCAGTGCAGGCAGGTCCTGTGGGAAGGAAGCAGAAGCGTTGGGATTCATTGCCCCGGCTCCTCACCAGCCCCGTCCTACTTCACCCGAGTTATGCGTAAAGTGATAATTGGGAATAAAGTTTCTTTCACCGCAGCACTTTTTAAAGTTCTGAATGTGTAAGTTGTGCGGGGCAGGGCCCTCCTTTGCCTTGCAGTGACTCCCACTGCTGTCCCACACGAACGACTGGACGAGGACCTTGAGCAAAAACGCTGTGACAAGTGGAAGGAGGGTGACCTGTTTTTATCGTGATCCTCTTTAGCAGTAAATCTCTGAGCCTCCCAAGATTAGCTTTCCCGTTTTTGTAAATGGGAAAACTAAGAAACACAGGAGCTGCGTCCCCGAAGCAGCTGCCTCAACCTCGCGCCTGATGGTGGGCTGGGGGTTCCCCGGTGGTTCGGGGAACCACCCCGAACACGGCCGCAGAGAAGGGCAGCGGGGGAAGAGCCGGGCCCCGCAGCGACCCCGGCCCGCCCCGCGTCCCCCGCAGCGTCGGGACCCCNCCCTGCCCGCCCCGGGGCCCCGTGCTGGCCCTCACGTCCGCCGCCATCTTGAGCCTGGGGCGGGTGGAGGGCGGCGTGTGAGCCGGGCGGGGAACGGCCCTTACGTGGAGTTCTCTCTCCGGTTCTGGACTCCTCAGCACAGGAAAAGCAGGGAGCTGCTGGAAAGGGTCCAGCGAAGGTGACAAAGATAATGAAGGGTCTGGAGCTTCTCTCTGATGCAGAGACACTGCGGGAGCTCGGTCTGTTTGTCTGC